>JARQOD010014038.1:0-12169 GCA_033576555.1 Oophaga sylvatica
GAGCGTGATCTGCACTCAAAAAAAAAAACCTCACAGACTAGAGTGAACACTGCACACAACTGTTCACTATATCTGAAAGGCTCCTTTGTGTACTTCTATAGTGTTTGCAACCAATGTATTGGATACGGATGGAAGCGCGTCACACTAATAGATCACTGTTAATTTCAATTGAATGGAGCAGCACCAATTCCACATAATAAAAAAAAAAAAGAGTCAGTGAGTGACACGTGCAGATGCCTACAAACAGCGTTGGATGCAGAGCAAACTGCAGCGTCACCTGCACTCACACACACACCTTGCACAGAGCTGTGAAAACAACACTGCAAGGAAAAAGGATGATTTACAAAGCGGTTTCTCAAATAGCCTGCCTACAGAACAATTCACAAAAACGCTATCTGTAACTGTCCCTCAGAGTCAGCAGAGCAGCGTTCTGTCCCTATCTGAATTCACAGCACAGTGAAGCTAAAATGGCGGCGGCTCCATTTATAGTGCATTCTGACATCATTTCAGCAGCCAATCACAGCCATGCCATTAGTTAACATGACCGCAGCATTACAGGATGTGCCCACACTTCTTATAATTCCTCATTGGCTGAATAAAATCACACTGCCTCTCAAAGAATTATGGGAACTTCCGATTCCGGTATACGATATAGGAAAAGTATCGGAACTAAGTATCGGAATTCCGATACAGCGAATATCGGCCAATACCCGATACTTGCGGTATCGGAATGCTCAACACTAGTATCAACTTAAATGACAATTATTTTTTAACTTTTTTTTTCTCTTCCTGCAAAAGCATGGCCAAACAAATGCTGACTACTTGGAAAAAAATAGCAGTGAAACAGGCTGCAGAAGGGGGTAGTGGTGTGGTGTGTATGCGCATCAAACTGGACTAAAAAAACAAGTATATAAAATATTAGTAAAGTTTGTGACACGCACACTTCATGGGGCAGTCACAGGGTTGAATGATTGTATTTTTTTTTTACAATTTTTTTGTATTTTTGTAACACAATTTTCCCATTCCCAAAAAGGAGAAAGCACAAAATAGTAGGCAAAAAATAACAACAGCAGTAGTACTGGGGAGGTATTTAATTAAAATACCAGTATTGTTTGTGACACGCACACTTTGTAAGGCAGTTGCAGAGTTTTATGTATTTTTTCTTTCAGTAATATTGGTGGTTTGCTTCTGCATAAATGAGATTGATTTGCTGCAGCACAATGACCACAATGGTCAAGAAATCAGAAGCTGCCATATACAGTATGTGGTCCTCCATGGTCCTACCTTACAGTCTTATTCTGCTCTCATTTTTCTCTCCCTAAGACCACATTCACACTTTCAGTATTTGTTCTGTATTTTATATCAGTATTTGAAAACTAAAACGAGAAGAGGTTCCATTCCTGATGTAAAATACTGATCAAATACTGAACATGTGAACGTGGCTTAATGATTAAATCTGTATTATGTAATGTGAGTGGTAAAACCACTTTGCCATGGTCCGAGGAAAGCCAGGAGGGACGTGACTAGGTGAGCACCTGACCCTTTACTAAAGCCCCTGATAGTGGGATTAGGCTTGGCTCCCGATGGATACCAAGTACTACTCAAGGACAGACCATAGACACAGCAGCTGACCCTCAAGCGACATGTAGCTGGAACGGCCTAGTAGGAGAATACAGCAGATACAGGCAGGCATGGCAGGAATCACAGATGCAGGTGGGTCCGGCTAGTATGAAGATTTGCATTGCAGGTGCAGGCGGGTCCAGCTGATATACAGATGGGTCAAGTTGTTATACAGATTGGCATGGCAAGTGCAGAGGGGTGCAGCTGAAATGCAGACGAGGCAGGTACCAGTAAGGACTGACATGAACAAGGCAAGAACTAGTAGTTAGGGCTAGGGACAGGCAGACTCTAGCAGAATTAGTGGGTACTAACGGACTAGTAACTGAGAACTAGTAAGCGTGTTGGGAATAAACTAACAACGTTGCCTTAAAAAATAAGTGTCACACAGCCATTGGCTGGGGACATTTTAAGACAGCACGCACGGCTCCTTAAAGAAGGAGGGAGCATGCACCTTAACCGCAGTGTCCGCGGATCTGTGCACCGTGGGCAGAATACAGTCAGCAGCTGGAGAAGATGGAAGAGGAAGCGCAGAACGGGGCCATGGTGGTGAGTTGGCATCCCTGCCGGGTGAGGGGAGAAGAGTGCAGGGATGCTGGTACTACATATTATTCTCATTTTCTTAAACACTAATCTCCTTTACTGCTATTCTGTCACACACTGGACAGTTTCTTCAGTAATTTATATCTTTCTCTCCCAATCTCTATGTATAAGATATCAGCTTCAGGGAAATCCTAAAAATTCGACACCATTTGGATTTGATTAAAATTGGTTCATTCATTTTTAGACATTATCTTTTATATAAAAATGTGAAGTATTATTTTTTTTTTTACATAATTTGAAATGTATTTATTTTTAATATTAGAATATAAAATGACTTCCATAGTATCTATACTGTTTGAAAAAAAAATACCAGGGCATAGGTGGACTCATTATTATTATTATTATTATTATTTATTTATATAGCACCATTGAATCCATGGGGCTGTACATGAGAAGGGGTTACATACAAATTACAGATATCACTTAAAGTAAGCAAACTAACAATCACAGACTGATACAGAGGGGAGAGGACCCTGCCCTTTCAGGCTTTCATTCTACAGGATGGTGGGGAAGGAGACAGTAGGTTGGGGGGTTGCAGCAGCTCTGGTGTTGGTGAGGCGGTAGCTCCGATAGTGGTGAGACAGTAGCGGGGTCATTGCAAGCTGTAAGCTTTCCTGAAGAAGTGGGTTTTCAGGTTCCGTCTGAAGGATCCGTGAGTGGTTGATAGTCAGTCGGACGTGTTGGAGCAAAGAATTCCAGAGGATGGGGGATATGCGGGAGAAGTCTTGGAGGCGGTTGGTTAAGGAGCAAATAAGTGTAGAGGAGAGAAGGAGGTCTTGGGAGGACCGGAGATTACGTGAGGGAAGATATCGTGAGATTAGTTCAGAGATACATGGAGGAGACAGGCTATAGATGGCCATGTAGGTCAGTATTAATAATTTGAACTGGATTCGCTGATGGAATGGGAGCCAGTGAAGAGATTTGCAGAGGGGAGATGCGGAGGAGTAGCGAGGAGAGAGATGAATTAGTCAGGCAGCAGAGTTAAGGATGGACTGGAGAGGTGCGAGGGTGTTAGCAGGGAGGCCACAGAAAAAGATGTTGCAGTAGTCGAGGCAGGAGACGATGAGAGCATGCACAAGCATTTTAGTAGATTGAGGGTTGAGGAAGGGACGGATTCTGGAAATATTTTTGAGCTGGAGGTGACAGGAGGTGGAGAGATCTTGGATGTGGGGTTTGAAGGACAGGGCAGAGTCAAGGGTTACTCCGAGGCAGCACGAGGAAAGCGTGATGTCATCAATTGTTACAGATAGGTCAGGTAAGGAAGATCTGTGAGATGGGGGAAAGATGATGAGTTCAGATTTGTCCACATTGAGTTTGAGAAAGCGGGAGGAAAAGAACGAGGATATGGCTGATAGACATTCCAGGATTCTGGAGAGCAGAGAGGTGACGTCTGGGCCAGAGAGGTAGATATGAGTATCATCGGCATAAAGGTGGTACTGGAATCCATGGGACTTTATGAGTTGCCCCAGGCCAAGTGTATAGATTGAGAAGTGTAGGGGGTCCTAGAACAGAGCCTTGAGGAACTCCAACAGAGAGAGTGTGGGATGAGGAGGTAGTGTGGGAGTGGGAGACGCTGAATGTGCAGTTGGAAAGGTATGAGGAGATCCAGGATAGAGCGAGGTCTTTGATTCCAAAGGAGGAGAGGATCTGTAGTAGGAGGCAGTGGTCAACTGTGTCGAAAGCAGAGGACAGGTCTAGAAGGAGGACTATAGAGTATTGTCCGTTAGCTTTAGCTGTAAGCAGGTCATTAGTAATTTTGGTCAGGGCTGTTTCAGTGGAATGATGGGAACGGAAACCAGATTGTAGATTGTCAAAGAGCAAGTTAGATGAGAGGTGGAAGGAAAGTTCAGCGTGGACGTGCTGTTCCAGTAGTTTGGAAGTGAATGGGAGCAGCGAATTGGGCGATAGCTGGACATAGCTGTTGGGTCGAGAGTTGGCTTTTTAAGGATAGCCGTGATTGTGGCATGTTTGAAAGCAGAAGGGAAGGTACCAGAAGTTAGTGATAGGTTGAAGAGGTGGGTTAGGGATGGGATAAGAGTGGTAGTGATGTTGGGAGGAGATGGGATGGGATAGGGTCAAGTGCACAAGTGGTGAGGTGTGAGTCGGAGAGACAATGTGCAAGCTCCTCTTCAGTGATGGTGGATATGGAGGTTACGGGGTGTGGGCATTGGTCAGGTGTACAGAGGGGTTGTGGTGGTTGAGCAATAAAGACTTGCCGTGTTTGGTCTATCTTGTTTTTGAAGTGTGTGGCAAAGTCCTCGGCAGAGATTAGGGAAGTTGGAGGGGGCAGTGGTGGGCGGAGGAGGGAGTTAAAAGTATTGAACAACTGTTTGGGGTTGTGGGATAAGGAAGACACATGGGATGTAAAGTAGGCCTATTTAGCAGAGGGGAGGGCAGATTTGAAAGCGAGTGTTGCTTGTTTGAGTGCAGTAAAGTCGTCTTGCGAATGCGTTTTCTTCCAGCACCGTTCTGCAATTCTGGATACTTGCCAAAGCTTTTTAGTAGTTATTGTGTCAGGGTTGTTTATTGATTCGTCGCACTCTGTTATGCATGACAGGGATGACCGAGTCGATGGCTGATGCAAGAGTGGCATTGTAGAATCTAGTGGCATTGTCTGTGTCGTGGAGTGAGAATATGGATGCCAGTGGTAGAATAGAGTCAGAAAACATATGGGTGTCTAGGTTTGCAAGGTTTCTGCGGGAGTGCGCATGTTGCTGGACATGGGTGACAGCTGAGGAGGACAGGGATGAGAAAGTGAGTAGATGGTGGTCAGATAGAGGGAGAGGAGAGGTTGTGAAGTTAGATGGAGAGCAGAGATGGGTGAAGACCAGGTCTAGTATGTGCCCGTCTGTGTGCGTGGCTGAGGAGGACCACTGGGTACGTCCAAAATATGATGTAAGGGACAGGAGTTTGGAGGCTGCCAACTGGTGGGTGTCAATGGGGATGTTGAAGTCACCCATGATGATGGTGGGAATGTCAGCAGAGAGAAAGTGGAGGAGCCAGGTGGAGAATTGGTCAATACAGCCAGTGGTCGGGCCCGGAGGTCGGTATATGACAGCCACTTGGAGGTTGGAGGGAGAGTAGATGCGGACAGAGTGGACTTCAAAAAAGGGGAGGATAAAGGAGGGAAGAGGTGGGATTGGGTTAAAGGTACAGTTGGAAGAAAGGAGAATGCCCACTCCTCCACCATGTCTGTTGCCAGGGCGAGGAGTGTGGGTGAAGTGGAGGCCACCATAACATAGTGCAGCAGAGGAGGCGGTGTCAGAGGGTGTCAGCCATGTTTCGGTGAGGCCAAGGAAGGAAAAATTACGGAGATAAAGAGGTCGTGAATCACATGGAGTTTATTGCAGATGGAGCGGGCATTCCAGAGTGATCCAGAGAGTGGGAGCAGGGTGGTGGGCTTCAAGGGCACAGATTTGAGGTTGGAAAGATTTTGGGTGTTAATATTGGGTTGGGAGCAATAGAAGGGGGTAATAATGGGAGGTGTGAGCTGTGGGGGTTGAGGGTTGGGAGATATGTCGCCAGCAGTGAGTAGAAGCAGAGAGAGACAAAGCATGTGAGAGAAGGCGAGTGGGCAGCTTGTTTTGTGTTTTATTAGGAGAGATCTGAGGTGGGGAGGCAAGAGGGAAGCAGAGATTATTACTTGGTTAGCAGGTGCTAGGGTTTGCGGATAGCGAAGGAGAGTGAGGAGTAATGGAGCCAAAACTGTTAGAGCGTATGTCAACATGGTGAGAGTAAATGTGGAGGTAAGAGAAATTGAGTACATGTAAACACAGTGGTTAGATGTACCTTCTGTTTACTTCTGGCTCATTTCTGGCATATTTCTGCTGTTATCCTTAAAGAAACATCCTTATAGAGACAGACCAAGGTCCAGACAGACCTATGAGTCTGAATTTATAACAAGTTAACAGCACATGAAAGAGGTCAAGTGTGATCAGGAGGAGGGACAGCAGGGAGACTGGTTACACAGGAGGGGATTAATTAGAAGTCAGAAGACAAAATATAAAGGAAATAGATCCAAATGGACGGTAAGGCCAAATGAGTGTTAACATCAAGGAAATAAGGTATTGCAGCAGCCAGTGGACATACCAGGAGTAGCAGAGATACAGGGTGATTGGGCTCATGAGTAAAGGAAATTACAGTAATTTATTATGGCTTTTAACACTTTTATTTCACATCTTTAACATGCAAACTTTTTAAAAGGTAGTTTTAAAAAGGGTCAAATTTTTTGAAATTTTGGACTAAAGATAGAATTTGAATATCAACAACATAGTAACAGAAATGTATTACGTTTATATGAATTCTGGTATCCAGTAAAGAGGGATGAAGACAGTGTCAGACTGGGGTGCCAAGGACCCACTAGTAACCAACTTCAGGGCCCCAGTTTTCAGCTACATGCAAATGTGACATTGTCCTCAATCACAAATGTACTGTATATGATAATGAACATGGTAGATTGTTAAGTGATTCAAGTGTATAATGCCAAGTACTGCTCATATAAGAGGGTGGTAGCCCACTTCTGCACAGGGGCCATCCTGAAAATTCTTTTGTTCTCTTGTGGGCCAGTCCAAGCCTGGATGAAGACTTTGTGACGACACTGCATTTAATCTTAATTATCCAGATGTCTATTTTCAGTAGGCCAGGAGACATAGGCTATTGTCTGATTGTTGACAATTGAATTTATGTGTTTTTCTTCAGTTGATCAAGAAAAAGACTGTGGTCATATGAATCACAGACTATTGTTTGACTGTTAACTCTTGAGTTGTTGTTTGCTGCAGCTTATTGTATGCTATCTTTCAGGGACAGGGACATAGGGCAATTGAACAATAGATGTTTGCTAATATGTTGATTACCCCTTTGCATAAGTCCAGCTAGTTTGACGAACTATGAATTGATTAAATACTCAAACAATGAAAGTTTAACTCATCCATCTTCCTCTCTGAACTGGGGATGATGACGTGAACCACAGATGTGTGTATAAAAAAGGAGTTTCTAGTCTTCTGCAAAGATAAAGGAGACTCTTTACAAAACCACAACCAGGAACACTCTCCAGGATAGCTGTCAGGACACCATAGCTCCATCAATAGGGACACAGATTTGACATTATACAGGATGCCAGCTAAAGGAGCATGACCCTAACTGGAAGAACACAGATGTGATCCAGTGACCATCACTGAACCCATGGATATATTTGGGGAAGCCAGGATTGAGACCCTTCGGCCACCTGGATCCACGGAGATATTTGGGGAAACCAGGTTGGGACTCTCCGGTCAACTGACCCCCATGGATGTGTTTGCAGAAGCCAGGTTTGGACCCTTTGGTCATCTGGCTCCATGGAGACATTCAGAGAAGCCAGGTTGTGACCCTCTGGTCACCTGGCCACATGCCTCAATCTATTGTCAGCTTTCTAAGCTTGTCATTACCTCCTCTCTGTGGGTGCCTACCAAAAGCGGTGTGCCACTGGTGGGGGAGTTGGCTCTTGAAACCTCGAACTCGCAGCTACTCTAATCCCGGCGATTCAACGGAATGGTGAGACTCTGTAAATTACACCATCTTGGATGTTTTGCTGGGACTGTTCTATGTGTTATTGTCTGTTAGGTGGTTGAATAAAGTATTGCCACACTGTTTTATCCTCATACTGTGTTGTCTGAGTAATATTTTGCCACGGGAAAGGAGAGCGGGCGTTCAGTGGAATGAGCAGACACGAGCACCCACTGACCCTCGTGTCTACACAGACATTTATAAGAAGTACTGCCATTGTACATTTTGCTATAACGTTGCAAAGACATGAAGTTGGCCCAGAATTCTATGGCAAAATAAATTCGAATGAAATTGTGCTCGATCCACAATATAATTGGGTAAGTAATTGGATTTGTATTGACAAATATCTAATTTGTGCTCCAATGGTTCATTCTTCATATTAGGGCCAGTCAGAGTAATCACTGTTTATCTTGGAAGAATGAATCGTTTATCACTATGGTCACTGACATGCTGTATGGCTAAGCTGGATGGGCAAAAACAATTAAAAAGTTAATTTACTTCCTGAATAAATAGTGTAGCCCCAGAGCAGCAATCATTTTTCACACAGTTCATGCGTAAAGAGACTCGTTCCATGCAGGGGAGGTCTAGTAATTACAAATTACGAGTCTGGAAATCTTTCATTTTTGTGGTAGAATTTGTTTTGGATTGGTTTCATTGTGTAAGGTACTACCTATAGATACTTTGCAGGCTGTGACTTGTAGGTCAACGTCTTAATAAGCCATATCCAGTGGTCCACAAGAATATATGATCTGTGGACTTAAAGGAGATGTCCATACTAATTTTTATTTTCAAAATGGCTCCTGAGTGGTTTGAAAAAAAAAACTAGATACTTAGGACCCCTTTTGCTTCTTGGTACTGCTGCTTGGTTTCTTCACCTTTTCTGGTGGAAAATGTCTTCTGACCGCTGCAGCCAATCAGTAATCTCTGATTGCCTGAAGTGGTGTCATGAGTCATAACATCCTCTGCCAGAAGAGTAAGCCAGGAGACCATAGGAAAAAAAGTAGTTGACAGCCTCAAGAAAATGGATTTGTATCCTGCCATTCCTTTAATACGCAAATAGGCCAAGTCAAATGCCGTTCTTCTCTCCTAGTCCAAGATGGTCATCATTCTGACTCTGTTATGAAAGTCTTGGTCCACTCAAGGAACCTTCGATGGCCCATACCAGTTTTAACAACCCCTAGAAATTGGTCATGGTCTTGCAACAGTCAACAGTCCCTTCATGTCATTATCAAATAAGACTAGCCTCTGCTGTGCTGGGAACTGTGGGACAAGTTAAGTCTGGAACTGAGTCCTACATATTTGTTTTAGAACTTTTTGTCAGTTGTAAATCCATTGATTTTAATTGAATCTTGGGGATGGAATATATGAAATTCATCGAAAACAGCAAGATGAAATACCAGTATTGTGCGGGAGCCTGATCTTCCCAGGCTGGAGTTTCACTTCAAGCTCTGCTGAAAACCAGGTCGTGGAACAATTAACAATGGCCTCCGCAAATGAGCTGCCCTTCTGAGATGGATGAATCTGACCACAAAACAGATTATTCACAGGTGATACAAAGAGAAACACAAATGGAGTCAGAATATTCCTGATACTAGAGAATTGCAAACTAAATCCTATTGGCTGCAAAAGTGTATGAACCCTCCCTATATAAATAGTGTCACAGCGGCGCAAGAGAGGAGAAAACAGCATTCAAGCTGGTATGATTATTGATCTATCTATGCATCTTTCTATTATCTATCTATCATCTATTATCTATCTATCCTCTATCTATTATCTATTATCTATCGATCTATCCTCTATTATCTGTCTAGCTATTATCTATCTATTATGTATCTAATATCTATTTATCTATCTATTATCTATCTATCTATTACCTATTTATCTATGTATTATCTATCTACTATCTATATATCTGTTATCTATTTTCTATATATTACCTATCTATTATTTATCTATTTATTATCTATTATCTATTTATCATCTATCTATCATCTATTGTCAATCTATTAGCTCTCATTTATCTATCATCTATTATCTATCTATTATCTATCTATCATCTATTATCTAGCTATTATATATCTATTTATCTGTCATCTATTTATTATCTATCTATGTATCTATCTATTCATATATATATTTTATCTATCTATCATCTATCTAATATCTATTATCTATCTATCTATTATCTATCTATTATATATATAATCTATTATCTATGTATTATCTATCATCTAGTTAGCTATTGTCTGTTCTATCTATCTATCTATCTATCTATCTATTCTATCTATCTATCTATCTATTATCTAGAAAAAATCAGGAAGCCTTCAAGCTCACACAGAGTCGAAACGTCACATAAATAGGCCATTAAAACAGCTTTTTTGCACTAAAGAAATGGTGTGCTGTTTCCTCATTTTTTCTATTATAAGGACTGGTATGTACCTAAGAAGCTCTGCACCCAACTGTTGATATTTTTAGGTGCTGTTATTTTCTTTCTTTTTTCTATCTATTATCTATCTATTATCTATATATTATCTATTAACTATTATCTATTTATACATTATTATCTATTATATACCTATAATCTATCTATCTATTTATCTATTATCTATCTATATATTATCCATCTATCTATATATTACCTATTATCTGTCTGTTACCTGTTATCTATCTCTATTATCTATTATCTATCTATCTATCTATCTATCTATCTATCTATCTATCTATCTATCTATCTATCTATCTATCTACTATCTCTCCATGGATATCTATTTTGCTAAAAGTAGATAAAGGAATATTTATTTTTTTAACTTTTCATCTTCATCCAAGCTCCTATATATTTCCAGATTAGATGTTATCTCCAAAATGACGTCCAGCATTTCGGTCCTGGTTTATGTACTTTGCATGGCAGGTGGGTATTAACTTATTGTGAAGGGTATTCTAACAATTGTGTACATTTCTTTCTTCTTTTCTTTTTCTTGCTGTTCATCAGGTCTTGCTTTCTCTCTTTAGTCAGTCTTTTTCTCTTACTTTCAGTATTTCTTTGTCTGTCTCTTTCTCCCCTTTTGCTTTTTCTTTTTTCTCTTTCTTCTTCTTTCTTCTTTCTTTTCTCCGTCCTCTAGTTCTTGCTTTTGCTCTCTACTTCTACATTTAGTTCTCCCTTATTTATTTTTTTTTTTGTCTCTTTCTCTCCTTTTCTTTTTTCTCTTGTCCTCCTCTTTCTTTTTTCTTTCTTTCTTTCTTTCTTTTCTTTCTTTCTTTCTTTCTTTCTTTCTTTCTTTCTTTCTTTCTTTCTCATTTTCCTACTGTACATCTACTCTACTACATCAACTTACTTCTTTTCACCTTTCTCTACTTTTCATTTTCTCCAGGTTCTTTGCTGGGCTTTTCTTCACGTTGAGCAAAATGTCTCGTTGGCTGTCTCCTGGAACACATCTTATACCTCAGCAGCTCCTAACCTTCTGTTCCAATGCCTGTGTGTCCTCCTACAATCCTGACTCTTTTCCTCTTACCCTACCTTAGATAACTCCTTTTAAGTTTGGAGCCATCACTGTAATCAGTAGATCACCACTTGTCTGGTTCCCATGGCCAGCAAGGCATTTCCACCGTGTGGGAAATGTAATGATAGATGACAACCACCCGGATGAATGGACAGGTAGAGTGCTTTGTAGAGTGGTTCTCTGATCTGGCTGATAAAGAGTAAGATCCCAAGCAGGATATATCGACAAAGGGAATATTTATATTTGTTGTCTTTTTGATACAATCCCTTTAAGCTTATGTCACAAGAGCTATAACACAAGGATAACACATGTCAATATTCCTTTACCAATATGTCCTGCTTGGGACCTTCCATTTTGACATACGATGGTCACAATGAGGTCTTTCGCAACTCAATTGTAGCCATAACACTTGTCTTTGAGTTCTATACATAATTTAAAAACTTGTTGCATATTTAACCTGTTTTTTAGGATCGATCATCCCCCTCCATGTTGGCCAAGACTTCATAACTGCTTTCCTATCAGAACTCAAACTTCTCCCTGCTCAATGCTCAATTCCAGCTGACTATAACGGCATTCAGCGATCTCACAAAGGTTACGGTTTCATTAAATGACAGAAACCTTAGTTGGTCCCTTCATCTTAACGAGAAGGATTCGCGTACGATAATTTTACCGTTGGATGTCGAAATGATGGCACAGGCATATTTAATTCCTCCATCTTGATAAGCTCTAACTATGATATCTCTGTATTGGCTCAGAGTTCAAAGACTCATTCTACCGCCCGCATCTTGGTACTTCCAATTGACCAGTTGGACAATCAATACTACATGTGACCCAAATGAGGAAAAATTCTGGAGTTGTAAAAGAGTTTTCAGTGATTAATTATGACTTAACATCCAAAAAAAATCCCCAAA
>JARQOD010014039.1:0-12168 GCA_033576555.1 Oophaga sylvatica
TATAGGGCCGGACTCTCCCTACAGTCCCGTCTCATCCTTCTCCCACCAGAACCATACCTCCCTCCACAGGGAGCAGGGAATAGGCCGACCTCCCTACTCCCCCTCATCCTTCTCCCACACCGATGTCCACCTCCTCCACGGGAGGGTAACCCCCCCCGGCGTCCGACTCTCCCCCCAGTTCCGCCACCCTCACGCACACGGAGTGGCCTACATCCCTCACGGGCCTGTTGGCCGTCTCTCCCACAGTTGCCCGTCCCTTCCCCACACGTGACCATGCCATCCCTCCACCCGCCAGTGGGGAAGGGCCACTCCCTACACGGCCGTCACCGCCCCCAGATGCCTCCACTTCCCCCACGGGACCTCGTAAGGGCCGGACTTCCCTCACGCAGCCTCATCTTCTCCCCCACGTCGCCAACCTCCCCCACGGGAGCGGATAGGGCCGGACTCTCCAGTCTGCCTCTCTCCTCCAACCGATGGTCACCACCTCCTCACAGGGAGCGTGGAATAGGGCCGCACTCTCCCTACATCTGCCCGTCTCATCCTCTCACACCTGCACCCATACATCCCTCCCCGGGCAGGGATATGGGCGGACTCCCCTCCGCCCTGCTCCCCCCCACGGTGACCCACATCCCTCCCACGGGTAAGGATCTCCCCGAGCCTCCTCGTCCCCAGCTGGTCCCCCACCTGACATTCCCCTCCAGGGCAGTGGATTAGCCGACTCCCCACGTTGCCCGTCACCTTCTCCACCCAGTACATGCCCCGCATGTCCAGCCGATTCCTCCTCCCCACGACGTGATAAGGCGTACCTCCACTCCCGGGACATGTTTCCCCCACCCAGGTCATCCATCTCCTCCGGACAGGGTTCCGACCTCCCCAGCGGACCTCCCACTCCCTCCCCCAGTCCACCATCCTCCACGGCGGGTAGCGACTCTCCTCCACGACGATCCCTCTCCCACGATGCCATCCTCCCTACAGGGGGGTATCTCCTCCCCACGACGCGCCCCTCCCGAGATCCGACCTCCACACCGTCCCCTCCCAGGACCTCCACAGGGCGGGGATTACCGTCTCCCACAGTCTGCCGTCTCATCCTCCCACCGGTGTACCATACCTCCCTCCACAGGGGAGCATGGGATATAGGGCCGGACTCCCCTACAGTTGCCCGTCTCATCCCCCCAAACCATACCATCCCTCCACGGGGAGCAGTGGATAGGGCCGGACTCTCCGTCCCCTCATTCCCCACACGGGACATAACCACTCCACAGCGGATGGCCGCTCCACCTCTCCGCCATCCTTCCACCCGGGGAACCACCCCGAGCGTACCTCCTCCTCACGGGCCTATTCCGCCAACGGTCTCTACCTCCCTCCACGGGCGGATAGCCGACCTCCTATCCCCTCTCCTCCCACGATGCCATCCTTCCCTCCACAGGGGCCGTGATGCCTCCTCCCTACAGTTCTCCTCCCTCTCCCACACCGAGGTACCCATCCTCCACAGGGAGCGAGCTTCCACCTCCCTACTCTCCCTCCACCATCCCCAACCATTCCATACCATCCCTCCAGGGCATGCTATAGGCGTCTCCCTACATCCCCGTCCATCCTTCCCCCCGAGTACCATACATCCCCCACGCAGTGTTAGCCTGCTCTCCCACTGTCCCCCTCCTCCCCACAGGATGGCCACTACCTCCTCCGACTGTAAGCCGGACTACCTCCTCTCCCGGTACTTTCCACCGATCCTACTCCCCACGGCATGATAACCACCTCCTCCGCGCTCCTCTCCCACCCGTCTCACCCCAGGGACAGGATAAGGGCCTCCATTCCCTTCCTCCCCAACCGTCCCACACAGGGACTCCATACGCTGCCGTCCAATCCTTCATTCCTCCACACCGAGTGTACCATCCATCCCCACGGCAGCAGTGGGAGGGCGATCTCTACGTGCTTCCTCCACAGGGACCGACCTCCTCCACATGGGGCGCTCATCCTGCCCAACCGGTCCACACACTCCCGTCACTCTCCCAGCGATTAGCCACCATCCCTCCACACGCGTGTCATCTCCCCCACTGCCAGTCACCCGTCCATGCTGAATGCGGACCATACCTCCCTCCCAGGGTCATCGATAGGCCGGACTCTCCACGTCTCCCGTCCATCCTCCCCACACGGATGTACCTGACTCCCTCCACAGGGAGCAGTGGGTTGCGCCGATCTCCTACATCGCCGTCTCAACACTGATCCACCGGATTACCATCCATCCTCCACAGGGGCATGATTCCCCCACGTTGCCCTCCATCCTCCAGAGGGTTCCAACCTCCCTCCACGGCCAATACCGACTTACACTCCCTCTCACTGCATAACCGTGTCCTACATCTCCCGCATGTTACGGGTCCTACATCCCTCACTCCACAGGTTCCATCCTCCCTCCACGGCGTGTTCCGTCTCCCTACAGTGCCCATCCTCTCCCACGATACATCCACCCTCCGGCGTATTCCGCTCCCCTAAGTTCCTCCATCCTCACCACACGATAATACCACCTCCACAGCGCGTTTACCTCCCCACAGTTCCTCATCCTCCCCACACGAGTGAATACCACCTCCCAATGCCTCCCCTCATTCCGCTCAACCTCCCAAGTGGAATACCCCTCCACAGTGCCGATTTCTCCCCCAGTTCCTCTCTCCCGGAGTGGGATAGCCCTCCCAGCTGGTTATCCCATCTCCTCTCCCGCTGTTGCCACCCATGTCCTCACCTCACACAGAAGGCCGACTCCCTACAGGCGTATCCTCTCCACACCTGCCCACCATCCCTCCACACCAGTGACAACCATCCCACAGGCGTATTCACCGATTCCAACACTCGCACTTTAGGCCGACCTTCACCTACATTCCCTCCACTCTTTTCCACCCGAGTGTACCTCCATCCCTCCACAGAGCAGTGGAATAGGCCACCTCCCTACAGTCTGCCGTCTCATCCTTCTCCCACACGGTGACCATCCATCCCTCCACAGGGACAGTGATATCAGGCCACCTCCCTACAGTTGGCCGATCCTCCCCACCAGTTCCCTCCATCCCTCCCCACGGGATACCGACCTCCCTACGGCTGCCCGTGATATCCTCTCCACCAGTGCCTACCTCATCCTTCCACAGGAGTGTTAGCGACCTCCTCCCTAGGCTGGTATCCGTCTCCCCCACGTTACCTTACCATCCCCCACAGGAGTGCATAGCCGCTCCCCGACAGTGGTTCTCTCCCACACCAGTGTCCATCCTTTCCCCACGGGAGCATGGGATATAGGGCCGGACTCTCCCTACAGTCTGCCCGTCTCATCCTTCTCCCCACACCGAGTGTACCATACCATCCCTCCACAGGGAGCAGTGGGATATAGGGCCGGACTCTCCCTACAGTCTGCCCGTCTCATCCTTCTCCCCACACCGAGTGTACCATACCATCCCTCCACAGGGAGCAGTGGGATATAGGGCCGGACTCTCCCTACAGTCTGCCCGTCTCATCCTTCTCCCCACACCGAGTGTACCATACCATCCCTCCACAGGGAGCAGTGGGATATAGGGCCGGACTCTCCCTACAGTCTGCCCGTCTCATCTTCTCCCCACACCGAGTGTACCATACCATCCCTCCACAG
Source organism: Oophaga sylvatica (assembly GCA_033576555.1). Taxonomy (NCBI): domain Eukaryota; kingdom Metazoa; phylum Chordata; class Amphibia; order Anura; family Dendrobatidae; genus Oophaga; species Oophaga sylvatica. The sequence continues at coordinate 3,623 of JARQOD010014039.1, forward strand.
GGGAGCAGTGGGATATAGGGCCGGACTCTCCCTACAGTCTGCCCGTCTCATCCTTCTCCCCACACGAGTGTACCATACCATCCCTCCACAGGGGAGCAGTGGGATATAGGGCCGGACTCTCCCTACATCTGCCCGTCTCATCCTTCCCCACACCGAGTGACCATACCATCCTCCACAGGGAGCAGTGGGATATAGGGCCGGACTCTCCCTACAGTCTGCCCGTCTCATCCTTCTCCCACACCGAGTGTACCATACCATCCCTCCACAGGGGAGCAGTGGGATATAGGGCCGGACTCTCCCTACAGTCTGCCGTCTCATCCTTCTCCCCACACCGAGTGTACCATACCATCCCTCCACAGGGCAGCAGTGGGATATAGGGCCGGACTCTCCCTACAGTCTGCCGTCTCATCCTTCTCCCCACACCGAGTTACCATACCATCCTCCACAGGGCAGCAGTGGGATATAGGGCCGGACTCTCCCTACAGTAAAGATGTAACAAACTGAGACATATTGTTATGTACAGATGCAGTTATAAATAAAATGGGATTAAGAAGAAGATAACTCACATGATATTAAGGCAAGACAAGCCAGGCGGGGGGGAAAGGAGCCACGTTATAGTTATTGGGGAGATCCTTATCAGCACGCCCCAGCAGGAAAGAATCTTCGTAAGCAACTCACTGTAAGACTTATGCTGTCAGTTTCCCTGACCTCACAAAAAGGGCTGGTCTCTAGCCACCTCCTGGTACAAGTTGGGTTTGGCTGCGAATCATAAGTTCTAAAACTCGTTTTGGGAAACTTTTTAGAAAAAGGCAGACTATCAAGGTCTTGCTTTGAAATGCCCGTTCATGAGCCCCCTTGGGTGGGCTAGTTATGGGGATCCGGAATTCCATTTCTGGGTTCTGTTGGGGTTAGGGTTTACAGTACCACGGGGGGGAACGATGCCATCGGGCATGGTTCAACACAGTAACTTCTTTGTTTCTAGCAAAATGTTTCCCACCGTGTTATTAACCAAAAGGAATGAATACCCCAAAACCAGGGCCGCTTGGGGAAGAAAGCAGTGTTCGGACAAGGGCAGGACCCCGCGGTAAAAAGGGGGGGGAAAACTTCCAGCACTGGCAGCTCAGGTTAACGGAGTTTGGGACTGCGGTTAAACAGGGGGGGGAAGGGAGCGTGAGTTTGAGAGAAAAGGGGGGGGGGTAGTTTTTCCTGTGTTTCAAACGGTGGGGGTTGTGTATAGGGGGAGGGGTTTGGAAAAGCACAGAAATGAAGCTTCGTATATCACACCTCCCCCCTTTAGGGGCGTACGGGGGGGATGACCCTGGGAATCCACATGCGCACCTCAGGGGTTCGACGGGTGAAAAACCCTCGATTCCCATGTCACGTTTTTGTGTTGTCGGCAAAATTTACTGCTGCAGGGCAAGGCCCCCGCTGAAAACCTTTCCCCTGGTTCCGGACACTGTTTTGCAGCCGTCAGGGGGTGGGGGCGGTGACCCCTTGAAGGTCCCCCTACAGGTGGGGGTGCAAACGTTGCAGTGCCAGACCATGGCCAGGCATCCCCTTTTGGTGGAGTATGCCTTCCCTTGGCAGGTTTTTCCGGCTCGGGGCAAAGGGGGTGCTCCTGGCCCCCCAAACACCTGGTGGTACGCACCGGGGCCCAAATTACTGGCATCAGTTTACCAAAAAAGGGCCCCATGTGTGACGGCTTCAACTGGAGGCTGCACGGGGGTTTTTAAAATCGGAAGCCGCCTCACACCCCTTGTCCGTGATTTTTGGGGGTTTTTACCCCCCCTTGGGGGGTCCGTAAAGGTTTTTTGCATGGCGCTATAGTTGGTACAAAAACCATTGTCCCCGCTGCCCAGGAAGGACTTCACCTTTTTTGGTCTGGGGTGGGCCAGGACACGGTGGGTCCCTTTCTGGGCTCTGGACTTGGAACCCCCCTCCCCGGGGCCCCAGGAGTGGACCCCTATGCCATTGGCATTTTCCCGGCTTGTGGTAGACCTGCGGTGAATACGCTTGAGCACCTCCTGGAGATGTGAAGGTGTTCCCCCGGGGGGGAACAAAAGACGGCAATGTATCCAGGTACGCCCAGCGTTCCCCCGTCCTAAAAAAAGGTGGTTGACCCCCCGCTGAAAAGGGGGGAGGGGCTTCTTCTCGAAAAGGCAGACGGGGGCTGTACCCCCAAAGGGGTGATAAGGCAGATTTTCCTGCGCCGCAGGGCTAGGGGGAATCTGCCGTATCCCGGCTCGATCCATGATGGTATGTTTTTTGGATTCCCAACCGCCCCGAGTCCTCGATGCGTGGTTGGGGGGCGCATAGAGGGGGTGATGGGGGTTTAGCCCCTGTAGTCCACCAGAACCGGGTGGTCGATCCTTTTTTGGCCGAGAACTACGGGGGCCCCGGTTTTGGCGCGGTCCCCCCAGCTGCAAATCTCATGGATTCTGGCGCATAAAATGCTGCACTTCCTCAGAGATCCTTTTTGGGTCCGCCGTAAGGGGCGGTTCCCCCGGGTCCCCTATGGCTCCCAAAAATTTGGCCCCTTCGGGTCGGTTAGTAAAACGGGGCCCAAAGGTTCCCCGGGGGTCAGAAAAGAACCGCTGGGAGGCGGTTAGGAGGCTTTACCCCCATGTCTAAATGGCCCCCTTGCCTTAGTTGGGGGCCCGTGTTAGGAGGGGACCCTTCCCGTCCTCGGGCGATTGCAGGACGGGAGGGCAGGCTTCACTTTTTGTGATGGGCCTTCATCATGTTGAGTAAAGGCCCTTGCGCTACCCGGGGGTCAAGCGTGACCCGTAGGTTTTTTGGGTTGAGTGTTGGTGCACGACTAGGGCCTTCAGGGTGCGAATTTTTTGGGAAAAAGGGGCCGACCCCAACCTTTTCCCCTGGGGTCCCCCCCCGGGGTTGGCGCCGGGGTTTTCCCCGTGCCCCATTTGTATCACCAACCTAAGGGTTTGATCTTTGCGGGGCATGACAAACCCCCAGGACCTTCGTGGGGTTTGGTGTTTTCCAGGATTTTTATAACCCCCGGGGGCCCCCGGGCTCGCCTACCAACAAGCCCCCGAAGGGGGAGAAAAACCCCCTCGGGCCCCCGCGGGACTTCTTGTAGGCAAAAAGCAGGTGTGGGGGGGACCCCCCCCAATCGGTCCCGGGTCTCAACAGCATGCGGGATCGTTTGGGGGTACGTTTAAAAAGTCACACAAAACCCCTTGGGTTTTGGGGGGGTAGCACTGATACCCCGGTCACTGCATTTTGCTGCAGAGGCCTTATTAGGCGAGCATAAATTGGGTCCCTTGATCGGTAAGCATCCCTGGGAAATCCTACCCCGGGGGGAAAAGTGGTCACAGTGCTTTCCCCCTTTTCCCCCAGTTGGGAAGAGCTTCCCCCCCGGGTACCGGGTAGCTTTTTGTTACCCGTAGGATGTATTTTTCCAGAGCTGTGGGGCGGCCAGCGGGCCCCAAAGCCCCGCGACCTCGGGAAAAAGGCCCCTATATGGCAATGAATCGGGGGCCTTGAGCAGGCCCCGCCTTCCCCACTCTTTGACAGTGTACAGGAGCGGCAGTATTTTTGTACTCGTCCCCCTTTGGGGCCCAAAAGAAGGTTGAGACAGCCCCGGCTTTTTTGTTAACCCCAAAAGTGTCCAGCGGGGGAATCTCATGGGCAACCTCAACAATCCTCGGAAAAACTGGTGCGGGACGACAGCTGTTTCCCCCAAAACACCCTTTTGGGAATCTCCGGGTCGGTCTTCCGGTACAACCTTCCTCGTTCCAAAACCCCCCTCTCCTTATCAGTCACGGAGGTGGGCGTCTCGGCGAGGTGTTCAAGTTCTCCAGGCTCGTTTCTGGTGCGAGGGGCCCTGGTTCTGGTGGAGGCCCCAGAAGTGACGTCAGGGTTTTTCCCTCAGGGGGCCCTCTGGGACCGGCTCTGGGTCCACCTCTGGTTCAGTCTCCTGAGGGGGGGGGAGGGTCCAGATGGGGGGGGCGTCCTGCGACCGGGCACTCTGACTCGGGGACAGAGTACATTTGCAGTCCCCCGGGGGTTTTTCTTTCCCCCCATCCCCTGCGTTGCTATGGGTCCCCCTCCCCACCCCCCCCCAAACTTCAGGAGCCGTGCTACTTATGGGCAGTTACCTTCTCGGTGGCACTGGTCAGTGTCTGGGTCACCTTCCCCCGGCCCCCCTGCACCCCCCCTTTCCCCTGAGCACTGTGCTTGCCCCTGCTAGGGATTCCCCAGCCGTCTCACTCCGCAGGCGCGGGACTGAAGCCCCCTGTACCTGTGGACAATTACCACTTGGGAAAGGGTTAAAGATTAGATGGCCGATACATCATTATCAAATCAGTTAGGGAAAGAAGGTTTCAGTTGCATCCCCATTCGAAAAACATTAGAGGTAAACAATAGTTTCCCTTTCTAACTAAAATATTTTTTCGTTAACCTTTCATCAGATTGGGAAGGGGTGTGGGAATAGTACGCCACCATCCTCCCCGTCGTCCCAAAAAAAATCAGTGGGAAAGGTTTTCGGACCCCCCCCCTTTCCCCTTCCCCCCGCCCCCCTCCCCCCAGTCAATGAAAAAAATCGGGCTATCGGCAAAGGGGAGGGGGGCCCCCAAACCCCCCGTGACTTTTTGGGTTTTCCCCCGGGGGAACAACTCTTCAGGGGCCCCCAGTTGGGTGGATGGGGTTCGCTCGCCCCGGGTTCCTTGGGGCCCCGTAGCAAGACGGGCCCCCACGGGGGGGCTGCACGTTGTCTCAAACCCCCCCCACACACCCAAAAAGAACAGAGGCTTTGGGGCCCCCAAGGCCTTGGGGGGGGGTTCTTCTGCCTCCCCGGGAAAAGGGGCCGATGTGCCCCCTCTTTTACAGGAGAAAATGGCGGGGGTTGATTAGGCTGGCGTGGAAAGGGGATGTGCCCCGAGGGAGGGAGGAGGGGCACTGGGGTTGGTTGGGGGCTTCCCCTCCCCAGCGGGTGGCGAGGGGTTTTCCGCCCCTGGGTTTTTCCGGTTGGCCTCATAGCTGTCGGCGATGGGCTGTTGTGACCGCGCCCCCTGGTTCCGGCCCGGATAAAAGTCGGACCCGCTGGGCCGATGAGGAATGGTCTTTGACATCAGGTCTTTCAGCTCTCGTGGTGTCAACTGAAGTCCATGATCCATGGTCAAAGTGGTTCCGGAGTCTTGCACCCTCGTGTAACTTTTCGTGTGGGCCCCGTTGGAGGTTCCGGAACTTCTTTGGGGATACTCGGGGTTAGCTGGTATTTTCAATGGGCCTGCTTGATGGGCCCCATAGTACGTCTTGTTTTGGGTGAGGAAGGAACCCCTCCAAAGCTTTGCCTTAGCCCGGGGGTCAAGTACGGCCCCTTGGTGGGGAGGCCCCGGTAGTCTGCAGACTTTCTAAAGGCCGCAAAAAAGGTCAAGTCCCGCCCCCTTTTTACCCGGGAAAAATGCTGGGGGGCTTGGGACTCTGGTGTGCGGGGGACACTGCTTGGGTGTGGAGGGCATTGCCCCTCGCTGAACACTCCCGTATGGGTTCTGGCTTGGGCTTCCGCCGGGGGGGCTTCTCACCCCGTGGCTCTTGGGGCCCCTCCTGGGCTCGGGCTCGGCTTCTCACCCCTTGCTGTTCTTTGGCCCGCTGGATGCTGGGTGCCCAGGGCCCCATACGGTCGTGGTTGGGGGGGCTCCCCGGGGCCCCTTTAGGTAAGGGTCCCTCCCCCCCCGGGGAAGCAGTCAGGGGTCGGGCCCTGTCCCCCGGCACAATTGGCTTGGGGGTTGCGCCTCTCGCCCGGGTGGTCCCTCCCCCGGCCGGATCCTTTTGGGGCCCTTGGTTTGGGTGGGGACAAATTTTTCCCCCAACTCGGCAGGGGTCCTGTATTCCGATTTACCGTCGTATCCCCTCGAGCCGGGCCAAATAAAGATGGATAGAAAAAAACAAAGAGAAAAGGGGGGGTAACCCCAAGTACAAAATTGTTAGGACTAATAAACACGAGTTGTTCCCAAAACTTTCATGCGGGCCTTTAAAAAACCCTGCAATTTTTTTTTATGAATGGGGAAGATTGTCAACAGATCATAATGCTCTATAATCCCCCCCCCCACCAATTTGATGAACGGGCACACAGTCCCCCACGGAGCCGGGGGTCCGCTTGTGATCCACCGCTGCCCCCCAAGTGGGAACGTGCACACACCCGGGTGCTGCCGTCCGACCCATAAATGCAATTTATATCCACTTCCCCCCTTTTTGGGAAATTTCAGCCCCTTTCTGGCGGGCCCCCCTTAAACCCCTCAGTCGGGAACTGCACCTAGGTATAAGGTCGCAGAGGGTATTGGATGTGTGTGGGGTATTGGGCCTGCAGTAAGGGTTTATAATTTCTCTCTCAGCCGGGGACCCATTCCCCGCCCGCACTGCCATGTCACCCAATAGATTAATACCTTTCCCCCCCCTTTTAGAGGCCACCAGTAGTTTTGATGAAACAAATTTTTCAAGAGGGTCCGTAAACAACCCCAAAAAAGTAGGTAGTACCCCAGGCAGTGCAAATCGTTTATAGAGCAGGAGAAACAACTAAAAAAAAATTTTTAGGTTTTTCCTTAAAATCAGGCGTGTTATATAATAAAAAAGATGTACAAATGAGACAAATATTTTTTATGTACAGATGAGTTTTAAAATAAATGGGTTAAGTGAAAAATAAACCCCGTGTGTTCACGCGGACGCCAGGCGGGGGAAGGGGGCACGTTCTAGTTCATTGGGAGATTGTCTTACTATTAGCCCAGCGGAATCTCGTAAGCTCAACTCACTGTGTTTACTCGAGAGATATAATCTCTCACGCTACCTTCCACCGCCCACCTCCCCAAGATAATACCACACCCCCCTCTTTAGAGACCAACCTCTACACAAGGATGGCATCCCCAACATCGCGTCTCAGCCTCAACTATACAAACACTAAGGACAGTATAAGCGGCCTAATTCGTTCACTGCAAAGTGTACATACATCTCAAGGGAAATGCGACTCCTATTCCCGCCAACAGACCGATAACCACAAGCATTGGGATCTCCCATCTGCATCTCCCCCGAGGTCCTACCTCCCCACGGTAAGTGATATGCGACTCTCCTACATGCCCGTCTCACCTCCCCCACAGAGTGTCTCTCCTCCACAGGATGTTAGGACTCTAATCGCCCTTCATCTTCTCACAGCCAGTGACCAACCTCGCCACAGGGGAGCGGGGATATAGCCGGATCTCCTCAGTCTGCCCGTCTCATCCTCCCCACACGATGTACCATACCATCCCTACAGGAGCGGGTAAGCCGGCTTACCCACACGCTTATCTCTCCCAACCGATGACAACATCCTCCACAGGGGAGCGTGGTATAGGCGACTCCCTACAGCTGCCGCTCTTTCCACACCGAGTGACCATACCATCCTCCACGGGGAGCAGTGGGATATAGGCCGGACTCTCCCTACAGTTGCCCGTCTCATCCTACCCCACACGATGCCATACAACCCCAAGGGAGCAGTGGGATATAGCCGACTCTCCCTACAGTCTGCCGTTCATCCTTCTCCCCACACCGAGTGTACCATACCATCCCTCCACAGGGGAGCAGTGGGATATAGGGCCGGACTCTCCCTACAGTCTGCCCGTCTCATCCTTCTCCCCACACGAGTGTACCATACCATCCCTCCACAGGGGAGCAGTGGGATATAGGGCCGGACTCTCCCTACAGTCTGCCCGTCTCATCCTTCTCCCCACACCGAGTGTACCATACCATCCCTCCACAGGGGAGCAGTGGGATATAGGGCCGGACTCTCCCTACAGTCTGCCCGTCTCATCCTTCTCCCACACCGAGTGTACCATACCATCCCTCCACAGGGGAGCAGTGGGATATAGGGCCGGACTCTCCCTACAGTCTGCCCGTCTCATCCTCTCCCCACACCGAGTGTACCATACCATCCTCCACAGGGGAGCAGTGGGATATAGGGCCGGACTCTCCCTACAGTCTGCCCGTCTCATCCTTCTCCCACACCGAGTGTACCATACCATCCCTCCACAGGGGAGCAGTGGGATATAGGGCCGGACTCTCCCTACAGTCTGCCCGTCTCATCCTTCTCCCCACACCGAGTGTACCATACCATCCCTCCACAGGGAGCAGTGGGATATAGGGCCGGACTCTCCTACAGTCTGCCCGTCTCATCCTTCTCCCCACACCGAGTGTACCTACCATCCCTCCACAGGGCAGCAGTGGGATATAGGGCGGACTCTCCCTACAGTCTGCCCGTCTCATCCTTCTCCCCACCCGAGTGTACCATACCATCCCTCCACAGGGGAGCAGTGGGATATAGGGCCGGACTCTCCCTACAGTCTGCCCGTCTCATCCTTCCTTCCCCACACCGAGTGTACCATACCATCCCTTTCCCCCGGGGAAACAGGGGATATTTGGGCCGGGCTCTCCCTACAAAACTGCCCGTCTCATTTTTCCCCACAAAGAGTGTTTTCCCAAACCCTCCCCCCACAGGGGAGCAGGGGATTTTTGGGCCCGGGTCCCTCCCGTTGCCCCTCTTTATCCTTCCCCCCCAC
>JARQOD010014040.1:0-12165 GCA_033576555.1 Oophaga sylvatica
CTCCTGCGACCCCCTCACTATGGCGGCCATTACTCAGGGCTCCTGGCTCCTCGGACCGCTCCCCTCCTCATATAGACACCACGGCCAGCTGGGTGAGTGCGGATTCCTCACCCGCAGCGCAGCGATGCTATCCTGCAGCTGCTGTCCATCAGAGACATAAAAAATTGGCTGGGGCTCACAAATATATATATATTTTGGTGAGTTTGCAATATTAACCCCTTTGAGGGTTATTTCTACCTGCTAAATTTGCTGACTGAATACCGCTGGGTAACTCTGCTTGGTGGAGCGTTTAACCCTTCAGCGTTTGAAAAAAAAAAAAAAAAAAAACCGCATAGTTTTTTGCTGGTATTACCGCTTGACCTGCTCTTACAGGCGAGACATGTCTGAACAGAGTTCAGATGCCGCGGTTCACGTCCCAGTGCCATTGCGCAATCAGATACGCAGACCTCCACAGCGTCTAGCGCTGCGGTCGACAGCGGTGGTAAATTGGATGATATCGCTCGATCGATTAATAACTTATCTGACCTTTTAGGTCAATATGTGTCTGCTAATTCCTCTCAGAGGAAGCGACGCAGGCCGTTACCGGCCTCTACACGGAGCGAGTCAGATGTATCTGATATTGGGCAGAGTTCCCCTTTAAAATTCGGATGGAGAAATATCCGATTCAGATGCGGACGAGCCGCAGGGGCGTTCCTCTATGGCGAAGCGTACGGAGGCATTAATTGAAGCCATGAGAGATATACTACAGTTACCGGAGGAGGAAAACTAGTCGTCCTGGTAAATCAGCACGCATTTTCCAGGAGTCCCGTGCTTCGCGCACAACATTGCCAGCTCTGGATGAGCTTAATGGTGTAATAGAGGAGGAACGTCTATGTCCAGATAAGCGTTTTCATGGAACGCATTTCTTTGATACACTTTATCCTTGCTCTATGGAGTTAAAGGGCTAATTGGACTTCTGCTCCTGAAGTGGATGTGTCTTTATCTCAGCTTAGTAAATCCTCTCTACTCCCTATTAAGGGAAAAGCGAGCTTACAGGAGCCTTTGGATAGAAAGGCAGAATTGGCGGCAAAAGCAAGCTATGAGGCTGCGGGTCATGGATTTCGAGCAGTGCTAGGATCCATGTGTGCTGCTAGAGCTTCTCTAAGCTGGTTGGCACGTCTGAAGACGGGGGTTGCAAAATGAATCTCCGTTATCTGAGATACGGGAAACTTGTGAATGGTTAGAAACGGCAGCCTGTTATATCTTTGATGCCGGTCTGGATACGGCATCTCTGCTGGCCAAAGCGCAAGCTTCAGCGGTCACAGTCAGAAGAGCTTTATGGCTCAGACAGTGGGCCGGGGACGCAGTTTCCAAACAAGTTGTTGGCCTTACCTTACAAGGGTGGCCATCTTTTTGGATCCGACCTCACAGAGCTGATTTCCAGGGCTAAGGCGAAGGAATCAGCATTACCACAGCGAAGGGCCATGGCCTCGGTGTCCAGTAAGCCTGGTGTTTATAGTGGTCGGAGGTCCTTTCGGGGCCGAGGGCGATCTAGTCACTCCTCGTGGGATCGGGTCGTCCTTCTTTCTTAGGAAAGAAATCCTCTCAGAAAACTCGTACTCCCTGGAAGCAGAGTTTCCGCCAGAACAAGCGGGAACTTGACAAGAAATCCGCAAAGTCGGATTGACGCCAGGGGTCCACTCGAGGATTCTCGAGTGGGGGGTCGCCTGCTTCTTTTCAAGGAGACTTGGATGGCTCGCGTTTCCAGATTCCTGGGTAACGCGGATAGTGTCGGCAGGCTATTTTCATAGAGTTTGCTTCTCAACCCCCAAATGTTTTTTGTCAATCTCGCGTTCCGTCGGAACCCGAGCTTGTTGTCGCTCTACAGCGAGAGGTCGAATCGCTACTACAAAGGGTGTAGTGATACCGGTTCCGTCAGAGGACCGAGGGAAAGGTTTTTATTCCAACCTTTTTATAGTTCCCAAAAAGGAGAACAAATTTCGCCCGATTCTGGATCTCAAGCGATTGAACCGCATGTCCATGCCCGGAAATTTCGCATGGAGTCGCTTCGTTCCGTTGTGGCAGCTCTGTCACAGAACGATTTTCTGGTGTCAATGACATTCGCGACGCCTATTTGCATATTCCCATCGGGAAAAGGGTCATCAGCGCTTTCTTCGATTTGCCATAGGTCAGAATCATTACCAGTTCGTGGCTCTGCCGTTCGGCTTAGCCTCAGCGCCAAGGGTCTTTACAAAAGTTCTGGCGCCCCTCATGGCACTCCTTCGAAGACAGGGGATTACGATTCTCCCTTATCTGGACGATCTTTTGATCGTGGCTTCCTCGGAGGAGGAGGCATTGACGGCTCGGGATTTGTCTCTTCAGTTTCTGAAAGACTTCGGTTGGCTGGTCAATTGGAGAAGTCGTCCCTGGAACCATCGAGGACAATTCTCTTTTTGGGAATGCATCTCGACACGTTTCGGTCGGTAGTTTCCCACCACCAGACAAACAGTCATGTCTTCTTCGACATGTACAGATTATGACATCCTCAATGGCAATGTCCCTACGGAAGTGTATGCGTCTTCTGGACTGATGTGGCGTCCATGGAGGCAATTCCTTTTGCCCAGTTCCACTCCAGGACTCTTCAAAGGTTCATCTTGAGTCGATGGAACCAGTCGCAATCGCTGGATTGCAGTGTCACCATTTCTCGCGCGGTGCGGGATTCTCTAGAATGGTGGTTACGTCCAGGGGCATTCTCCCTGGGGAAGTCTTTCCTCCCTCTGAAGTGGTCAGTCATAACCACCGATGCCCGCCTGACGGGCTGGGGGGGTGTTTGGAACAATCTCTGGATTCAGGGGTATGGTCACCGGAAGAGTCTGTGCTTCCGATCAACATCCTGGAATTGAGGGCGATTTTTCTTTGCCTCCAACATTGGACGGTCCCTTTGAGCGGTCTGCCAGTCCGTGTGCAGACAGACAATGCGACGGCTGTCGCGTATATCAATCACCAAGGTGGGACAAGGAGTTCCAGACTCATGGTAGAGGTGTCCCGAATTCTGATTTGGGCAGAGGCCAATGTACCAGCCATTTCGGCGATTCACATTCCAGGGGTTCAGAATATTACAGCGGACTTTCTCAGTCGCAGAAGGATGGATCCCGGGGAATGGAGTCTCCACCCGGAAGTCTTTGCACTACTGTGCTCTCGCTGGGGAACCCCCCAAGTGGATTTGATGGCTTCCAGGTCCAATGCCAAGTTACCGACATTCATGTCCAGGTACAAGGACCCGAAGGCGGTGGCGGTGGATGCTCTAGTGGCTCAGTGGGATCAGTTCAAGCTGATCTAGTATTTCCCGCCGATATCCTTATTTCCTCTAGTGCTGCATCGGATCAGACTAGAGAGAATTCCAGCTATTCTGATAGCTCCAGACTGGCCAAGAAGGGTGTGGTTCTCGACAATAATGTCGCTGTTGGCGGCACCTCCGTTTCCACTCCCTCTTCAACAGGACTTGTTGACTCAGGGGCCCATTTGTCATCCGGACTTGATGTCCCTGCGTTTGACGGCGTGGCTCTTGAGACCGAGATCTTGACCCGTAGAGGTTTTTCAGCCGAGGTCATTGCTACCCTTCGTGCTGCAAGATGTCCGGCTACTTCTAGGATTTACCACAAAATTTGGGAAACCTTCTTTTCGTGGTGTTTGGGGTCTTCTCGGAACCCGAGAAAATTTTCCATTCCCAACCTGTTGGCTTTTCTGCAGCATGGGCTAGACAAGGGTTTGGCAGTTAGCACTCTGAAAGGTCAGATTTCTGCTCTGTCCTTATTATTCCGGAGAACCATTGCTTCGAATAGAGACGTGATCTCTTTTTTCCGAGGTATCTCTCGTAAGTTTCCGCCGCGGAAGGCACCCGTGTCTCCTTGGCGGCTCAACCTTGTTTTGGAGGCTCTTCAGCATAAACCTTTTTGAACCTATGGTTTCTGCTAGCCTTTCTTTACTTTCTTGGAAGGTGGCTTTCCTTGTTGCAGTCACTTCCTTGAGGAGAGTTTCTGAATTGGCAGCTCTTTCTTGCTCGCCTCCTTTTCTGGAGTTTTTTCCGGATCGTGTAGTGCTTTGCACTCGGGGTGATTTTTTGCCTAAAGTGGTGTCACAATTTCATGTTAACCAGGATATTGTGTTGCCTTCACTCTGTCCGGATCCGAAGAATACGAAAGAGCGAGATTTACACACATTGGATTTAGTGCGGGCCTTGAAGTTTTATCTATCTATTACTCAAGGTTTTCGTAAGACGGACTCCCTGTTTGTGGTTCCGGCAGGTCGTCGGCGTGGTCAACGAGCTTCCAAGGGTTCTATAGCTCGTTGGATCCGGTCAGCTATTTTGGAAGCTTACCGTCTTCGGGGTGAATCTTGCCCGATTAAGATTCGAGCCCATTCCACGAGAGCTGTGGCTTCATCGTGGGCTTTTCATCAAGGTGCTTCGGCAGTGCAGCTTTCCGAGCGGCGACTTGGCGCTCTGTCCACACGTTTACAAGATTTTATAAAGTGGACGTCAGTGCTTCCGCTGATGCAGCCCTCGGACGTAGGGTCCTGCAGGCAGCTGTGGTTTAAAGTTCTGGATGAACTTGTGTTTAGCGCTGGTTGCGCTTTGTTGTTAAGGTTGTTGGGTTTCTGCCTTTTGTGGTTTTTTCCCACCCTTATTTTTGAACTGCTTTGGGACGTCCCATCAGTAATGAATTACTGTGGCTCTCTTCCTTCATCTGCAGCTGAAACACGGATTTTGGTAAAGACTTACCTGTAAAATCCTTTTCAGCGAAGGAAGGAAGAGAGACACAGTACCCTCCCACGGCAGAAGTGTGTTGATGTTTTCAGATGCAGCGCGACCCTTATCTGATAGCGATTATCTGGCTGAGGTCAGCGCGCTAAGGCTCTGTTCCAGCATCGCCAGCTCATCGCAGTAGTCAGGTTCCGTGAGTAGTACCTGGAACTCTGTGGTTTTTGGCTTTCTTTGCATGCATAACCTGTATCCTTGTGTTTTTTCTCTGAAGTTCCTTCAGAAGGGGTTATGTTGCTCCGCTGGTGATCTTGGCTCTTTTCCTAAAAGCTTTGATACGACTGGAGCTGAGTAGGAGGAGCCCGAGCTGGAGGGGCCAGCCAGCCATCACTCTTTTGATCTGAGGTAACATCCTGATCTGGGGCTCCGCCTACCCATCAGTAATGAATTACTGTGTCTCTCTTCCTTCCTTCGCTGAAAAGGATTTTACAGGTAAGTCTTTACCAAAATCCGTGTTTCTGTAATTAATGTTCTATCATTATCTGTTACTGATGTCCCTGGTTCTGCCGTCCCAATCTCTGTGGATGTTCCCGACACTTTATAACTTTTTATCTTTTTTTTCATGGAATATTTAGATCATTTCTATGTTTTTGGTGCTGGATTGGAGATATTCTGTGATAAATCTCTGTATGTGACTATAATGGGACTGTGTGTTATACCGGGGGGCAGGACGGGGCCATGACTGGATGCAGTGATCATGTGAAGCCGGTAACAGCTCCGGAGATTTCTTACATGGGATCTTTATGATGTTACATCGTCATCTTCTCCCCATTCAGGTCCCTACAATATTGGCTCCTCTCAGTGGAGATCTTCTATATAAGAGAATTCTCCTGAGTGACCCTACAAGGATGGAGAGGGACAGGGACAAGATGGCGGAGAGGATATTACACCTCACCCTAGAGATCCTCTTCCGGCTTACTGGAGAGGTGAGAGATTCTGATGACGTCACATTACATCATTCTTATCTATGGGAATAACAGATGGACAGAACTGGAGAGGTGAGGACTCTGGAAATGTCTGTAGTGAGATTTATTAATGTGTCTCTCCATAACCAGGATTACACAGTAGTGAAGAAGACCTCTAGAGAGCGCTGTCAGGCCCCTGCGTCTGAGGGATGGGGAAGACCCTGAGCCCAATTACGGTGCCTCCACCTCACACCCTGATACATGAGGACATCAATGACCAGAAGATCCTAGAACTCACCTACAAGATGATTGAGCTGCTGACTGGAGAGGTGACACTGCTGGGAATGCTGGGACATTATACAGTAACACTATGGAGGGATCGGTGGATGACGGTATCATTGTATGTGTCAGGTTCCTATAAGGTGTCAGGATGTCACCGTCTATTTCTCCATGAGGAGTGGGAGTATTTAGAAGGACACAAAGATCTGTACAAGGATGTCATGATGGAGGTTCCCCAGCCCCTCACATCACCAGGTAATAGACAGGACTAAATACACACGGCCTATAATTATCTGTATGTAAAGAATGAATTCAGTCCCTGTATGTGTTTCCTCCAGTTCTATCCAGTGAGAGGACAACACCAGAGAGATGTCCCCGTCCTCTTCTTCCACAGGACTGTAAACAAGGAGATCACAATGTTCCTCAGGATCATCAGGTAGATGGAGCGAAAGTGTCATGAGATCTCCCATATTATGTGTAGACGGCTGTGAAGGTCTTGTGTTCAGTCTTGTTTTGTTCACCAGTATAAGTGAAGTCAGATGTATAACTCGGACGGGGACTGCATCACAATGCTCGAACTGGCCGGTGACTCTAGAGTCACAAGCATGACAGCATGTATTTCTATGCAACTGTCATGCTTGGACCGCACACCTAATATCATGCCTTAAGTGCCAACTATGAGCAATAGCACAACCTCACTCTACAGAGCTCCATATAGGAAACATGTACTACAGCTACAGTGTATGGTATATACAGTGAAGCACCTAGAGACATCTCTTAAGACCCCCCCCTTTTATCTCCCCCACCTGCAGGGCTGACCCTCTGTAATGCCCCCGTCACACTAAGCGAGATCGCTGCTGAGTCACAAGTTTTGTGACGCAACAGCGATCTCGCTATGTTTGACACGTACCAGCGATCAGGACCCTGCTGTGAGATCGCTGGTCCTGTCAGACATGCCTGGACATTTCTTTGGTTGTTGAGATCCCGCTGGGTAGCATGCATCAGTGTGTTTGACACCTTTTACCAACGATCTCGCTAGCGACTCGGCACTGAGACACATAGGAGACACATCGTTTACACAGGTCGCTACGGTCGCCGATCGTTGCTGCCTCGTTGGGAAGATCTGACTGTCTGGCATCTCACCAGCGACCACAAAGCGACGCAGCAACGAACCCTGCCAGGTCGTATCGTTGTTGGGATCACTGCTGCGTCGCTGAGTGTGACGGTACCCTAACTTTCCTCTGCCCTGCTGCAGGACTGACCTTCTGTAGCCCTCTCCTGCCCAGCTGCAGGGCTGACCCTCTGTAATGGTATGTTTCCACATTCCGGATTGGCAGCGCTTTGAACTCAGCGGATACCCGCTCCGTTCAAAGCGCTGCCGGCTTTTGTACGCGCGGTGCTTCTGCATGTATTCATTGAACACATGAGGAATCACCACATCCTATGCATAGAACGGTGCTATTTATCTTGTGGAGACTGAGCGTCTTCGCAAGATAAACTGACATGCTGCAGTCTGGAAAGACGCGCCACATGTACATATACGCAGGTCTGCAACTTGCGTATGTGAACGCATAGTGGAGATGGGATTTCATAAAATCCCCTCCACTATGCTGTAACATCTGGACGCTGCGGCTGTACTCCGCACCCAATCCGCAGCAAATACTGAACAAATCCTGCACTTGGAAACATACCCTAACAATCCCTTGCCCAGCTGCCGGGCTGACCCTTTGTAACTCTCCCCTTCTCAGTGGCCTACAGTCCATAGCTGTCACATAAAAGTGATTACAATAAACCATAGCATTAACCATATAGTTACACTACTATTCATCTGTCCTGTAATAACAGTATTTTCTGCATTATTACAAATATGCCTTTGTCATACAGCAATTCTGTTAGGTGCCAGGATCTTCCATTCCTTTACACCAGGAATATGACAGCGAGTTTTCCTTGTTTTCTGCCTTCACAGTCCTCAGATCTTAACCCTATAAAGCATCTCTGGGACGAGGTAGAATTGGTTGTTCAGAGCATCTCAGCACCTTCATCTAATTTGCAGCAACTGCAAGAACCTATCCTGTTGGCATGGGCCAGTATTCCTAGAGAACCATCTCAGCACCCTGTGCAATCTATGAAGTGATTAATATCTGAGGTTCTAAAGGGCAAAGAAGATCCTACTAGATAGGTGTCTCTAGTAATGTATTCAGTGTATGTTTTATATCTGGTGGAGATGACAGGATAAAGCTGATCATAGACATTAGATGTTGTCTGGATCTTTTCAAACGTCTTCATCTGTCTGTGACTTTTACAATCTTTGTTTCAGGGTGAAGATCTGCCCCATATTAATACTACAGAGACAAATGTGAGGGGTGATGAGCGGAGTAAAGAGGAGATTCCTACAGATAAGCGCACAGGTGAGTAGTGACCACTAAATGCAGAGAAGTCACAGGTTCTAATCAGTCACTGGCTTGTAGAGTAACTTTAGATGTTCGCAGTTTTTTCAGATGTGTTCACATGAAAATTTTGATGTGGATATAGAGACTGATTCATTATAGGGTTATGAGGGACTTTTTTTTTTTTTTTTTTTTTTTTTTATACAATGTGTTAATAACTATCACTCAGGTAGTTGCTTCCTACCTGCCTTTTGTGCCTGCTGCTGATCTCTACTGACTGGTCACAGACCGCTCTTACTGGTGATTCAGATTCTCTTCCACTCTGCTCTGTTGATGGGGCGTGACTGCTGATGTTATGCCGATTGATAGTTTAACTGCGGGAAGCCGACTGTCAATCACCATGATATCGGAAGTCATCCCTTGTCCACAGAGCAGCCCTGAAGAAGAAAAGCTGCTCGCTGACGTGGAGCAGCTGAATCACCGGCAGGAGTAGTCGGTGACCACTCTGACCCAGCGTCAAGTACAACAGTCAGGTAATTGTTTCTGTTAGCAAATACCTGCTTATTAATGAATTGATTCAGACGTACACACAGTACTTCTTCTGAGTGGTGCGTGCCTTGCTGTGTCTTGCCAGAAAAAGTCAAGAACGGATTGGAGCAACATTTCTTGTTTTTTTTAAACTTTTTATTGACAGATTCCACAGAATAGGATAACAAACATATGACCATACAGTATAAAGTCAATTAATCCATTCAATCACCGTTCACAGTGACATAGATGTGATATCACACTTTCAATAATAAAATAAACAGACAAAACAAATGAAACATAGCATTCAACATAATACACTCTACCAAGCATTGCACCTTCTAACCAACCGGTTCTGTATAAGAGTTTTGAGCTCGTACAAGGTCAGATTATAATAGGTACATATTCTTAAGCCCACATAAACCAACACTTTCATGGTCTGGAAGGGACACACATCAGGGATCATATCGCGAGATTGAGGAGACCATAGCATTTGGATCCAAGTGCGTCAAGGGTGAATCACACCACCTTTCCCAAATCTTATGGGACTTCTGGGGACATCCTCTGTTTCTATACAATATGTTCTCACAAGGAATTATATCATTCACTAATTTTTCCCATTGATTAATCAAAGGAGATTTTCCCCCCCCATCCACCTCAACGCTACCGCTTTCCTAGCCATAAATAGAGCCTCCCGAAGAAATATTCTATTATGGTGGACCCACATTTCTTCATCCACGGCACCCAGAATACACAACTCCGGACTACATTCAGTATTGGTATCCCAATTATCTGCTCCAATGTAATCATCACTCCAATATCTTCGTTTAATTCTCCAGTTCCAAATAAGGTGGCAGAAATCCGCTCCCGATTCCCCACACCAATGACATTCATCAGTTGCTCCTCTACCAACCAAATTGATGTAGTCTACTTGGGGTCAAATAAGACTGATGAAGAATATACAATAGGATTAGTTTATTTGCAGCTGGTGACACCATCGTATGTGCCTCTAGGGCATCATTCCACTGCTCATCATCGATAGAGGGGATTAAGTGCCGCCATTTACTTTCTACAGCAAGATGAGTGGATGCAATTTTAGAAATTAACAAAAAGGTATAAAGAGAGGATATACACCTGTTGGTCCCTGAGTTGATAATATTCCTCTCAATGGGTATCTAGATATTCTCATTCTAGGAAACTGGAATTGATACATTATGGCATGTCTCAGCTGCAAGTATCTATCAAAATCTCTATGGAGAATTCCAAACCTTAAGGTACTGCCACACTAAGCTATCCCGCTAGCGATCTCGTTAGCGTTGCATACTAATGAGATCGCTAGCGGGATTGTTTCTATATCGCTAAATGCTGCCGCATTTAGCGATATAGTTAACGACGCTATCGCCGTTAGCGATCTTCTTAACGACTTTAGCGGTACAAAAGTACCGCTAAATCGCTAAGAAAAGGTGCCACACAGCGATAATACTTACCCAGCGGGAGCGCCAGCGATGAAATAGGGTCCGGAGCGATTCCAGCGACGAGCGAGATCACAGCAGGAAGCTCGTCGCTGGAAGCTGCCGCACTGAACAACATCGCTAACGGGATCGCTAAATAGTGACGTTTTTTAGCGATCCCGTTAGCGATATTGTTTAGTGTGGCATACCCTTTACATGAATTTGTTCAAACGATAACAGAGTTTCGTCTTCAAAAATCTGATTAACTGATGTTACTCCTTTCTGTTTATAGAAACATGGATCTTGTAAATTTTGAAGGTGTGGGAACTCGGGATTATCTCACAACTGAGTTTCCCCAAGCTGATCAGTGAACTTTTTCCTCATATTATGTCCCAAGGGGTAGATATTATCTTTAAGGTCACCAATCGGATTTTGATTAATTGTGATACCTAAATATTTAAATTTTTGTACTACCTGTAAACCACATAGCACAGGTACAGTTATGTTATCTACTAGCTGCATAATCACAGATTTCCTCCAATTGATTTTAAGACCCGACAATTCCCCAATAATATTAAATAAGGTCAATTGCATTTGGAAAAGATTGCTCTGTTTGATCCAAAAAGAGTACCAGATCATCAGCATATAATCCCACCTTATCCACCCTAGAATTTATATTAATTCCCTCCACCACAGGATCCTGCCTAATCCCAAGTGCAATCGATTCATTCGCGAGAGCAAAGAGCATTGGGGATAATGGGCAGCCCTGTCTAGTTCCTCTACCCAGAGTAAAATAATCCGATAGCAAGCCATTAACAAGGATATTAGCTCTGGGCATACGAAATTTATCAAAGAAACCAAATTTCAGAAGCACACGTTGCAAAAATTCCACTCCATCAAAAGCCTTTGCCGTATCTAAAGAGGCTATCGCCCAAGGTTTCCTATATTTGTGTCCTATCTGCGTTAGAACCTGCACCCTTCTAATATTATAGGAGGTGGATCTTCCTGGCATAAAGCCGGATTGATCTTCATGTATTATGCTTAATATTACTGCTTTCACTCTGTTAGCTATAAGTTTAGTGAGTGTTTTATAGTCTGTATTAACCCCTTAACGACCAAGCCATTTTGTAGGTTAAAGACCAGGCCAATTTTTACAATTCTGACCACTGTCACTTTATGTGCTTATAACTCTGGAACGCTTCAACGGATCTTGGCGATTCTGAGATTGTTTTCTCGTGACATATTGTACTTCATGATAGTGGTAAAATTTCTTCAATATAACTTGTGTTTATTTATGAAAAAAAAACGGAAATATGGCAAAAATTTTGAAAATTTTGCAATTTTCAAACTTTTAATTTTTATGCCATTAAATCAGAGAGATATGTCACAAAAATTAGTTAATAAATAACATTTCCCACATGCCTACTTTACATCAGCACAATTTTGGAACCAAAATTTTTTTTTGTTAGGAAGTTATAAGTGTTAAAAGTTGACCAGCAATTTCTCATTTTTCCAACAAAATTTACAAAACCATTTTTTTTAGGGGCCACCTCACATTTGAAGTGAATTTGAGGGGTCAATATGACAGAAAATACACAAAAGTGACACCATTCTAAAAACTGCACCCCTCAAGGTGTTCAAACCAAATTAAGAAGTTTATTTAACCCCTTTTGGTATTCCAAGAATTGAAGAAATGTGGAAGGAAAAAGAAATTTTTTTTTTTTTCCCAAAATTTTTTTTCCCTTTTTTTTTTTCAAGGGGTTTAGTAGAAAAAGAAACCCCAATATTTGTTGTACAATTTTCTGGACACCATACCC
>JARQOD010014041.1:0-12157 GCA_033576555.1 Oophaga sylvatica
CAGGGACCCCAAAAACCACACACCCCAGTACAGGAGCCCCCGAAACCAAAACACCCCAGTACAGGAGACCCCAGAACCACACACCCTAATACAGGAGACCAAAAACTGCACACCCCAGAACAGGAGACCCCAGAACCACACACCCAGAACAGGAGACCCCAGAGCACACACCCCAGTACAGGAGACCCCAGAACCACACACCCCAATACAGGAGACCCCAGAGCCACACACCCCAATACAGGAGACCCCAGAACTTCACACCCCCAGTACAGGACCCCAGAATCCCACACCCCAGTACAGGAGACCGCAGAACCACACACCCAGTACTGGAGACCCCAGAGCCACACACCCAGTACTGGAGACCCCAGAGCCACACCCAGTACAGGAGACCCCAGAACCACACACCCCAGTACTGGAGACCCAGAACCACAACCCCAGTACAGGAGACCCCAGAACCACACACCCTCAGTACAGGAGACCCCAGAACACACACCCCAGTACTGGAGACCCCAGAGCCACACACCCCAGTACTGGAGACCCCAGAACCACACACCCCAGTACAGGAGAACCCAACAGAACCACACACCCCAATACAGGAGACCCCAGAACCAACACATCCCAGTACAGGAGACCCCAGAATCCCACACACCCCAGTACTGGAAACCCCCCATATCCCCACACCCAGTACAGGAACCCCAGAACCACACACCCCAGTACAGGAGACCCCAACCACACACCCCAGTACAGGAGACCCCAGAACCACACACCCCAGTTACTGGAGACCCCAGAACCACACACCCCAAATACAGGAGACCCCAGAGGCACACACCCCAATACAGGAGACCCCAGAACCACACACCCAGTACAGGAGACTCCAGAACCACACCCCCAGTACTGGAGACCCAGAACCACACACCCCAGTACAGGAGACCCCAGAAACCACACACCCCAGTACAGGAGACCCCAGAACCACACACCCCAGTACTGGAACCCCAGAACCACACACCCCCCAGTACTGGAGACCCCAGAACCACACACCCCAGTACTGGGAACCCAGAAACCACACACCCCAGTACTGGAGACCCCAGAACCACACACCCCAGTACAGGAGACCCCAGAACCACACACCCCAGTACAGGAGCCCCCCAGAACCACACACCCCAGTACAGGAGACCCAGAACCACACACCCCAGTACTGGAGACCCCAGAACCACACCCCATACAGGGACCCAGAACACCACACCCCAGTACAGGAGACCCCAGAACCACACCCCAGTACTGGAGACCCCAGAACCACACACCCCAGTACTGGAGCCCCCAGAACCACACACCCCAGTACTGGAGACCCCAGAACCACACACCCCAGTATGGAGACCCCAGAACCACACACCCCAGTACAGGAGACCCCAGAACCACACACCCCAGTACAGGAGACCCCAGAACCACACACCCCAGTACTGGAACCCCAGAACCACACACCCCAGTACTGGAGACCCCAGAACACACACCCCAGTACTGGAGACCCCAGAACCACACACCCCAGTACAGGAGACCCAGAACCACACACCCAGTACAGGAGACCCCAGAACCACACACCCCAGTACAGGAGACCCAGAACCACACACCCCAGTACTGGAGACCCAGAACCACACACCCAGTACTGGAGACCCCAGAACCCACACACCCCAATACAGGAGACCCCAGAACCACACACCCCAGTACAGGAGACCCCAGAACCACACCCCCAGTACTGGAGACCCAGAATCCCACACCCCAGTACAGGAGACCCCAAGAACACACAAGCCCAGTACTGGAGACCCCAGAACCACACAGCCCAGTACTGGAGACCCAGAACCAAAACCCCAGTACTGGAGACCCCAGAACCACACACCCCAGTACAGGAGACCCCAGAACACACACCCCAGTACAGGAGACCCCAGCACAAAGCTATCCCAGAACAGAAGGCTGCAGTATAAAAGACCCCAATACAGCAGCCCCCAAACACCAGACTACACGACATGAGACCCCACTATGGTCGCCATATTGACACATTAAAAGATCACGGACGATTCTTTACGGACACAGGAAATCCACAATAAATCCTGATCAGTGATCGGCTGCAGCCTGGATCCTGACATCGGCCGCCTGCACTGATGAGAGTCATCTCTACTGGGGGCTTCAGTTTTAAAAAACCAGACGGCATTTTTTTATGAACAGTATTCGTAGAGACTGTGCTGGAATTCCTGGAGGGTTGTCGACCTGGACCCAGCACAGCAGACCCCAATACAGCAGTCCTCAATACAGGAGACCCGCCATACTGCATAGTGTAAACTGAGAATATAAGTGAGGCTCTAAACGAATGTGACGTACTACAATCCCAGCAACTGACCCCATAGAGTGCAGCCGCTCTGCAGGTCACTGATGGCTACTTACTCGGGTCTCATCTGTGCCAGCGCGGTGGTGATCACACTGCCCCAGTCTCCGCCCTGCAGGTAAAACTCGCTAAACCCAGTCTGAGCATCAGCTTATAGAAGACGCGGGCGGCCGCCACAAAGCTAAAACTGCGGGCGACAAATCATAACGTGCAACATCATCTGCAATACTCTCTAAATGTGCCACATTCTGCAGGAATTGTGGTACATCTGAAAGCAGAAGACTGTGTAGAGTAGCTGAGCACAGGTCCTCTTTAAATCTACACAGTCATTCAAGAGTTAAAAGATTTCTTTGGCATGGAAATGGTTTAGAGGTTCCTCTGGTCTATTGGCTGTGCTGCTTTTAGGAACCACACCCTTCCATTATATGAACCTTTCCCTCCATGTGAGTAATAGAGTCTTCATTCAGTCCCTGGCTGCATTGGAGACAGTGTGGTGGAGAGTCGCCCTGTCGGCTGGAGATCGCTGCATGCAGTGTGATGTTGAAACCTCCACTTCCTCTCTTGGAGTCTTTCATGTTGTGTTTTATTTCTCTTTACTGTACGCCCATGTTCCCTTTGTAGTTTTCCTGTTGTTGATTGTGCCTTGTTTGCCCCCTGTCTATCCAGCCAGTGTTACTCTTATACTTTGGCCCTTTCCTCCCTGGTGGGAGGTGGTGCATTAAAGTAGGGGGCAAGAGGGTGGAGACCCAGGGCATCTCCACCTTCAGGGGAACTTTTGGGTTTGGGATTGCAAGGGCCTGCCTAGATTAAAGGACAGTACAGGGTCCCCCCTTTGCCGGGCTTTCCTTTGGTCCGCATTATACCACTCCAGTGTTTTATTTTTTTTAAATTTCATGTTGGAGTGGTGTCAAAATGTAGTTCCCTAACACTAGTATTATACCGCGCCACAATTTCTTCTGTTACTAGCATTACTGATGAATCTCCATTAGATTAGGATCGGGCTGGGGTCCGGGCTCTCGGCTGCTCAGTTCTCTCCCCATGTCTGTATGGGCTTGTGCGGCCGCTCCCTGTTCCTCCTCCATTCGTATGGGGCCTGGTGCGGGCGCTCATGTTCTCCCTCCATGTCTGTTATGGGGCTCTGCGGCCGTCATGTTCTCTCCTCCTGTCTGTAGGGGCCGTGCGGCCCTCATTTCTCCCCTCCATGTCTGTAGGGGCTCTGTGGGGGCCGCTTTTTCTCCTCCTGTCCGTATGGGGCCCTGCGCGGAGCTCATTTCTCCCTCCAGTCTGTTTTGGGGCTTGTGCGGCATCTCATGTTCTCCTCCTCCATGTCTGTATGGGGCTCTGTGCGCCCGCTCTTTCCTCCTCCTGCTGTTGGGGCTTGCGGGGCCGCTCATGTTCTCTCCTCCTTTTCTGTTTGGGGCTCTGTGGGGGCCGCTCATTTTCTCCCCTCTCCTTGTCTGTAGGGGCTCTGTGCCGGGCCGCTCAGTTCTCCCTTTCCCCCATGTCTGTAGGGGTCTGTGCGGCCGCTCATGTTCTCTCCTCCATGTCTGTTGGGGCTCTGGCGGGCCGCTCTTTTCTCTCCTCCATGTCTGTATGGGGCTTGCGCGGCCGCTCATGTTCTCCTCCCATGTCTGTATGGGTTCTGTGCGGCCGCTCATGTTCTCCCTCCATGTCTGTATGGGGCTTGTGCGGCCGTCATGTTCTCTCCTATGTCTGTATGGCTCTGTGCGGCCGCCATTACTTCCCCCATGTTTGTAGGGGCTCTGTGCGGCGGCTCTGTTTCCCTCTCATGTCGTATGGGGCTCTGTGCGGCCCTATGTTCTCCCTCCATTCCTGTTGGGGGGGGCTGTGCGGCCGCTCATGTTCTCTCCTCCATGTTGTTTGGGGCTCTGTTCGGCCGCTTGTTTTTCCTCCAAGTCGTAAAGGGGCTCTGTGCGGCCGCCTTTCCCCTTCTCCCCCATGTTGTAAGGGGCTCTGTCAGCCCCTCTGTTCTCTCCTCCATGTCGTAAGGGGCTCTGGCGGCCGCTCATGTTCTCCCTCCATGTTGTATGGGGGTCTGTGCGGCGGGTCATTTTCTTCCTCCATGTTGTATGGGGCTCTGTGGGCCCCCCCTGTTCCTCCTCATGTCGTATGGGGCCTTGCGGGCGCTCAAAAATTTTTTCCTCCTGTCTTGGGGCTCGTGCGGCCGCTCAGTTCTCCCTCCCCGTCTGTATGGGGCTCTGTGGGCCGCTCATGTTCTCCCTCCTCCATGTCTGTTTGGGGCTCGTGCGGATCTCATGTTTCTCCTCCATTCTGTTTGGGGCTTTGTCGGCCTCTCAGTTCTCCTCCTCCATGTCGATGGGGCTCTGTGCGGCCCGCCAGTTCTCCCTCTCCATGTCTGTATGGGGTCGTGCGGCCCGCTCTGTTTCCCTCCATGTTGTATGGGGCCTGTGCGGCTGCTCATGTTCTCCCCCCTCCATGTCTGTATGGGCCCTGTTCGGCCGCTCATTTCTCTCCCTCCCCATGTCTGTTGGGGCTCTGTGCGACGCTCATGTTTCCCTCCATTTATGTATGGGGCTCGTGCGGCCGCTCTGTTCTCTCTCCTCCATGTCTTTTATGGGGTTTTGTTCCTCCTCCTTGTCTGTATGGAGCTCTTGCGGCCTGTATGTTCCCTCCTCCATGTCTGTTTGGGGCTCGTGCGGCCGGCTCATGTTCCCCTCCTCCATGTCTGTATTGGGGCTCGTGCGGGGCTCTGTTCTCTCCTCCATGTCTGTTGGGGCCCCTGTGCGGCCGCTATGTTCTCTCCTCCATGTCTGTAGGGGGCTCTGTGCTCCGCCATGTTCTTCCTCCATGTTTTGATGGGGCTCTGCGCGGGCCGCTCATGTTCTCTCCTCCATGTCGTATGGGGCTCTGTGCGGCCCTCAGTTCTTCCTCCTCCATGTCTGTATGGGGCTCTGTGCGGCCGCTCATGTTTTTTTCCTCATGTCTGTATGGGGCTCTGCGCGGCCGCTATGTTCTCCTCTCCATGTCTGTATGGGTTTCTGTCGGCCGCTCATGTTCTCTCCCCCTGTCTGTATAGGGCTCGTGCGGGCCGCCTGTTCTCTCCCTCCATGTCTGTTGAGGCTCTGTGCGGCCGCCATGTACTCCCCTCATGTCTGTTGGGGCTCGTGCGGCCGCTCTGTTCTCCCCCCTTTCCCTGTCTGTATGGGGCTTGTGGGGGCCGCTCATGTTCTCCCTCCATGTCTGTATGGGGCTCTGTGCGGCCGCTCATGTTCTCTCCTCCATGTCTGTATGGGGCTCCTGTCGGCCGCTCATGTTCTCCCTCCATGTCTGTATGGGGTCTGTGCGGCCGCTCATGTTCCTCCTCCTGTCGTATGGGCTCTGTGCGGCCGCTCATGTTCTCTCCTCCATGTCTGTATGGGGCTCTGTGCGGCCGCTCTTTCTCCTCCATGTTGTATGGGGCTCTTTGGGGCTCCAAAAGCTCTCCCCATGTCTGTTTCCTGTGCGGCCCCTCAGTTCTCCTCCTCCCTGTCGTTGGGGGGTTGTGCGGCCGCTCATGTTTTCTCCCCATGTCTGTATGGGGCTCTTTTCGGCCGTCATGTTCTCCCTCCATGTCTGTATGGGCTTGTGGGCCGCTCATGTTCTCCCTCCCCCTTTTCGGGATGGGGCTCTGTGCGGCTCTCTAGTTCTTCCTCTGTCTGTATGGGGTTTTTTGCGGCCTCTCATGTTCTCCCTCCTCCTGTTGTTGGGGCTCTGTGCGGCTGCTCATGTTCTCCCTCCTCCTGTCTTATGGGGCTTGTGCGGCGTCATTTTTCCCCCTCCTGTCTGTATGGGGCTCTGTGCGGTGTCAGTTCTCCCTCCTCCCTGTTGTATGGGGGCCCTGTCGGCCGCTCATATTCTCCCTCCTCCATGTTTAGGGGCACTGGGGCCGCTATGTTTCTCCCCCTGTCTGTATTGGGGCTTGGCGGTCACTCATGTTCTCTCCCATGTCTGTATGGGTGTTCTGTCGGTGCTCATGTTCTCCCTCCTCCATGTCTGTAGGGGGGCCCCGGCGGGCTCTCAATTCTCCCTCCTCCTGTCTGTTGGGGCCCCTTTTGGGGGCCACTCAGTTCTCTCCTCCATGTCGTATGGGGTTTTTTTTCTCTCCTCCATGTCTGTTGGGGCACTGTGGGGCCCTCATGTTTCCCCTCCATGTCTGTATGGGGCTCTGTCGGCCACTCATGTTCTCTCCTCCATGTCTGTATGGGGCTTTTTTTCTCTCCTCCATTTCTGAGGGGCTGTGCGGCTGCTATGTTTCCTCCTCCAGTCTGTATGGGGCTCTGTGCGGCCGCTTGTTTCTCTCCTCCATGTCTGTATGGGGCTCGTTCGGCCGTCATGTTCTTCCTCCTGTCTGTTTGGGGCTCTGGGCGGCCCGCTCCTGTTTTCTCCTCCATGTCTGTATGGGGCTCTGGCGGGGCCCCTCAAAAATTTCCCCTCCATTCCCGTATGAGGCTCTGTGCGGCCGCTCTGTTCTCTCCTCCATGTCTGTATGAGGTCTGTGCGGCCGTCATGTTCTCTCCCCTGTTGTTTGGGGACGTGCCCGCTCATGTTCCTCCTCCATGTCTTAGGGGCCTGGGGCGGCCGCCTATGTTCTCTCCACCATGTTGTATGGGGTTGTGCGGCCGCTCATGTTCTCTCCCATGTCTGTATGGGGCTCTGTGCGGCCGCTCTGTTCTCCCTCCTGTCTGTTGGGGCTCTGTGTGGCCGCTCATGTTCTCCCTCCTCCATGTCCCGGTGGGGCTCTGTGCGGCTGTCATGTTTCCCTCCTCCATGTCTGTATGGGGTCTGTGCGGCCGCTCATGTTCTCCCTCCTCCATGTCTGTTGGGGCTCTGTGCGGGGGCCCCCTCATGTTCCCCTCCTTGTCGTATGGGGCTCATGTTCTCCTCCTCCATGTCGTATGGGGGCTCTGTGGCCGCTCATGTTCTCCCCATGTCTGTATGGGCTCTGTGTGGCTGCTCATGTTCTCCCTCCATGTCTGTTGGGGCTCTGTGCGGCCCCCTAATGTTCTCCCCTCTCCATGTCGTATGGGGTCTGTTTCCCTCCTCCATGTCTGTATGGGGTCTGTGCCGCTCAATTCTCCCCCTATGTCTGTATGGGGTCTGTGCGGCGCTCATTTTCTCCCTCCCCATGTCTGTATGGGGCTTGTGCGGCTGCTCATGTTCTCCCCTCCATGTCTGTTGGGGGGTTGTGTGGCCGCTCATTTCTCTCCTCCTCCATGCTTTTAGGGGCTCTGTGCGGGCGCTATGTTCTCCCCCCTCCATGTCGTATTGGGGCTCTGTGCGGCCGTCCTGTTCTCCTCCATTTTGTATGGGGCTCTGTGCGGCCGCTCATGTTCCCTCCTCCTGTTGATGGGGGGTCTGTGCGGCCCGCTCATGTTCTCCCTCTCCATGCGTTGAGGTCTGTCGGTTTTCTCATTTCTCTCCTCCATGTCTGATGGGGCTCTGTGCGGGCTCATGTTTCCCCTCCTCCATGTCTGTAGGGGGGTCTGTGCGGCCGCTCATGTTCTCCCCTTTCCTGTCTGTTGGGGCTCTGTGCGGCCGCTCATGTTCTCCCCCTCCCCGTCTGTATGGGGCTCTGTTCGGCCCCCATGTTCCCCTCCATTCTGTAGGGGCTCTGTGCGGCCCTCAGTTCTCTCCTCCAGTCTGTAGGGGTCTGTGCGGCCGCTCAGTTTCCCTCCATATCTGTATGGGGGGCTTGGGCCCTCATGTTCCCCTCCATGTCTTTGGGGCCTGTCGGCCGCTCATGTTCTTCCTCCTGTTGTATGGGGTCTGTCCGCCGCTATGTTCTCTCCTCCTGTTGTATGGGCTCTGTGCGGCGCTAGTTCTCCCCCCCTGTCTGTAGAAGGCTCTTTGCCCCTCATGTTCTTCCTCCATTTTAAAAGGGGTCTGTGCGGCCCCCATGTTTTCCTCCCCCTGTCTGTAGGGGTCGTGGGGCCCCTCTTTTTCCTCCCTCCGCTGTATGGGGCTCTGTGCGGCCACTCAGTTTTCCCCCCTTTCCGGTTTTTGGGGTCATGTTTTTCCCCCCCATTCTGTATGGGGCTCTGTGCGGCCCCTCATGTTCTCTCCTCCATGTCCGATGGGGCTCGTGGGGGGGGCGCTCATGTTCTCCCTCCATGTCTTTTTGGGGCTCTGTGCCCGGCCGTTTCCCTCCATGTCTTTTTAATGGGGCTCTGTGCGGTCGCTCTGTTCTCTCCTCCATTCTTTTTGGGGGCCCCGGCCGTCAGTTCTCCTCCTCCAGTCTGTATGGGGCTCGTGGGGCCGCTCTGTTCTCTCCTCCATGTCTGGGGGCCTTTTGGGCCGCTTATGTTCTCCCTCCTTCCCCTATGGGGGGCCATTTTTTCCCCCCCCATGTCTGTATGGGGTCTGTGCGGCTGCTATGTTTCCCCCTCCATGTCTGTATGGGGCTCTTGCGGGGGCCCCTGTTCTCTCTCCATGTCTGATGGGGGGCTGGCGGCCGCTCATGTTCTCCTCCTCTCCATTTGTATGGGGTCTGTGCGGCCGCTCATGTTCTCCCTCCATGTCTGCATGGGGGGCTGTGCGGCCGCTCATTTCTTCCCCATGTCGAGGGGCTCATGTTTTTTCCCCCTCCAAAACTGTATGGGGTCTGGCGGCGTCATGTTCTCCCCCCCCATGTCGTAGGGGCTCTTTTTGGGGGCCCCGTTCTCTTTTCCATGTCTTATGGGGCTCTGTGCCGGGGGCCCCCTCATTTCTCCTCTTCATGTCTGTTGGGGGGTTTTGCGGCCACTATGTTCTCCCTTTTCCCCCCTGTATGGGGTCATGTTTTCCCCCCTCCATGTCTTTATGGGGGGTTTTGTGCGGGGGGGGTCTGTTTTCTCCTCCTGTTGTATGGGGTCTGGCGGCCCTCATGTTCTTCCTCCAGTTGTATGGGGTCTTGGGGGCCCCCTCATTTTTCTTCCTCCAATCTGTATGGGCTCTGTCGGTCGCTCATTTTCCCCTCCAGTCTGTTGGGGCCGTGCCCGTCATTTCTCCTCCTCCATGTTTTTTAAGGGGCTCTGTCGGGCCGCTCATTTCTCCCTCCTGCTGTAGGGGCCTGTGCCCGCTCATGTTCTCCCCTCCATGTCTGATGGGGTCGGCGGCCGCCATGTTTTTCCCCCCCATGCGTATGGGGCTCTGTGCGGCCGCTTTTTTTCTTTTTCCCCCCAAGTCTGCATGGGCTCTGTGCGGCCGCTATGTTCCCCTCCCCGTCTTATGGGGCTCATGTTCTCCCCCTCCATGTTGTATGGGGGGTTTTGGGTGCTATGTTTTTTCCCCCCAGTCTGTATGGGGGGCTGTGCGGCCGCTCATGTTCTCTCTCCCCCGTCCTTTGGGGCTCTGTGCGGCCGCTCATTTTTCCCCCCTTCTCCTTTCTGTATGGGGCTTGTGCCGGGGGGCCCCCCTCATTTCTCCCCCTTTTCCCTTCTGTATGGGGGTTTGGCGGCCCTCATGTTTTCCCTTTTTCCCTTTGTTGGGGTCTGGCGGCCGTCATGTTTCTCCCCCCCCTTTTTTTGGGCTTGTGCGGCCCCTCATGTTCTCTCCTCCAGTTTTTTGGGGCTTTTTTGGCGGCCGCTCATGTTCTCTCCTCCCCGTCTTATGGGGCTCGTGCGGGCCCTCTTGTTTTCCCCTTCCCCCAATCTGATGGGGGCTGTCCCGCCATGTTTCCTCTCCAGTCTGTAGGGGCTCTGTCCCGCTCATTTCTCCCTCCATGTCTTATGGGGCTCTGTGGCCGTCATTTCTCTTTTCCCCCGTCTGTATGGGGGGCTGGCGGCCGCCATTTTTCCTCCATGTTGTATGAGGCCCCTGCGGGGGGCCCTGTTTCCCTTTCCCCCCTTTGTTGGGGCTCTGTGCGGCCGCTAGTTTTTCCCCCTCCATGTCGTATGGGCCTGTCGGCCGCTCATGTTTCCTCCTCTCCGTCTGTATGGGGTCTGTGCGGCCCTCCAGTTCTCCCTTTCCATGTCTGTATGGGGCTCATTTCCCTCCTTCCCCGTTTTATGGGGCTTGTGCGGCCGCCATGTTCCCCTCCCCGCTGTATGGGGTCGTGCGGGGCATGTTTTCTCCTCCCCCGTCTTATGGGGGTCTGTGCGGCCCCGGTCATGTTTCTCCCCAGCTTTAGGGGGCTTTTGCGGGGGGCTCATGTTCTCCCCCATGTTGATGGGGTCTGTGCGGCCGCTCATGTTTTTTCCCCCTCCATGCTGTATGGGGTCTGTGCGGGGCCCTCATGTTCTCTCCTCCATGTCGCAGGGGCCTTTTGCGGGCCCCTCATTCTCTCCTCCATGTCTGTATGGGGGCCCCGTTCTCCCCTCCATGTCTGTATGGGCTCTGTGCGGTGTCTGTTCTCCCCTCCATGTCTGAGGGGCCTGTGCGGCCCCCTATTTCTCTCTCCTGTCTGTATGGGGCTCTGTGCGGCCCCCCATTTTTTCCTCCTCTCCAGTCTAAGGGGGGCTGGGGGGCCACTCATGTTCTCCCTTTCCATGTCTGATGGGCCCCTTTTGGGGGGCCCCCCTGTTTTCCCCCCCCCGTCTTTTGGGGCTCTTGCGGCCCCTCATGTTCTCTCCTCCATGCTGTATGGGGCTCTGTGGGGGCCGTCATGTTCTCTCCTCCAAAACTGTATGGGGGGCTGGGGGCCCGGGGGCAGTTCCTCCTCCAAAATGTTGGGGCTCTGTGCGGCCGCTATGTTTCCTCTCCCTGCTGTATGGGGCTCTGTGCGGCCGCTTTTTCTCCCCCTGCTGTTGGGGTCTGTGGGGGGCCCGTCATTTCTCCCTCCCCCTTCTGTATGGGGGCTCGTGGGGGCCGCTCATGTTCCCCCCCAGGCTGTATGAGGCTCTGTGCAGCCGCTCATGTTTTTTCCTCCTGTTTTTATGGGGCCCCTGCGGCCCTCATGTTCTCTCCTCTCCATGTTTATGGGGCTCTGGGGCCACTCTTGTTTTCCCTTCTCCATGTCCCCTAGGGGCTCTGTGCGGGCCCCCATTTCTCTCCTCCCTGTCTGTAGGGGCTCTTGCGGCCCGCCATGTTCCTCCTCCAGTCTGTATGGGGCTCTGTTTTGGCCCCCCTTTTTTCCTCCGCTGTATGGGGGGGCTGTGCGGCCGCTCATGTTCTTTCCCCCAGTCGTATGACTCTGTGTGGGCCGCCATGTTTTTCCCTCCATGTCTGTATGAGGTCGTGTGGCCGCTCAGTTCTCTCCTCCATGTCTATGGGGGGGCCCTTTTTTTTGGCCCCCCATGTTCTCCCTCCAGTCGTTGGGGCTCTGTCGGCCGCTCTTTCTCCCCCCCCATGTCTTTATGGGGTCTTTTTGGCCGTCATTTCTCTCCCCTGTCGTATGGGGCCTGTGCGGCCGCTCATGTTCTCCCCCCCCATTCTGTAGGGGGGGCGTGGGCCCCATGTTTTTTCCCCTCTCCATTTTTATGGGGCTCTGTGGGGCCGGTCGTTTCCCTCCATGTCTGATGGGGCCTGTGCGGCCGCTCATTTCTCCCCTCCATGTCTGTAGGGGCTCTGTGCGGCCTCATGTTCTCCCCCCCATGTCTGTTTGGGCCGTCGGCCGCCAGTTTTTCCCCTCCTTTTTTGTTTGGGGGGCGTGCGGCGCCATTTCTCCCTCCCCCTGCTGTATGGGGTTTTGTGCGCGCTGTATTACAGAAAAAAAAATCACCTTTTTCCCTAGCAACCAAAAACAGTGGGCTACTTTTTAAAAAAAGGCTCTGGTTAAAAGAAAGCTGCACTGGATTGCTGAAAAGGGAACAAAGACGTGGGGGACACGGGGGGGGTGTGTGTAAT
>JARQOD010014042.1:0-12147 GCA_033576555.1 Oophaga sylvatica
TTTTTGCTGTGTTTATCCTATTCAATAGCTATTTTGGGGTAAAAAAATAAAAATACAGACCACATATAACATCTAGTATCGCGACAGATTCCTGATCTATTCTGTGAGCTACAAATTGTGGCATATCAGGGCTACATTCCACTGTATTGGCTGTCTATTACCCTATTTCTATACACTATTTTGGGTAAAAAAATTTAAAATACAGGCCACATATTGAACAATCTGGTATCGCCGTAAGATGCCTGATCTATCTGTGGGCTACATATTGTGCCTTATCAGGGCTACATTCCACTGTATTTGCTGTCTATTACAATATTTCTATACACTATTTTAGGTTAAAAATTTAAAAATACAAACCACATATTGAACAATCTGGTATCGCCGTAAGATGCCTGATCTATCTGTGGGCTACAAATTGTGCCTTATCAGGGCTACATTTCACTGTATTTGCTGTCTGTTACCTTATTTTCATAGTCTATTTTGGTGTACAAATTTTAAAAATACAGACCACATATTGAAACGTCTGAGATCGCCATCAGACACCATATCAATCTGTGATGTATAAGTTGTGCCTTATCAGGGCTACATTCCACTGTATTTGCTGTCTGTTACCCTATTTCTATACACTATTTTGGGGTAAAAAATGTAAAAATACAGGCCACATACAAATCTGGTATTGTCGTCAGATTCCTGATCTTTCTGTGAGCTACAAATTGTGGCATTTCAGGGCTACATTCCACTGTATTTGCTGACTGTGACCTTATTTGTATAGTCTATTTTGGGGTAAAAAATTTAAAAATACAGACCACATAATGAACCATCTGGTATCGCCGGCAGACGCCTAATCTATCTGTGGACTACAAAATGTGGCATTTCCGGGCTACATTCCCCTTTTTCTGCGGTGTCTTACGCTAGTTCAATAGACTATTTTGAGGTAAAAAATTTAAAAATACGGACCACATCAGACGCCTGATCTATCTGTGGGCTGGCCAAGGACACAGCAGCGGCGGGAGGCTCGGGCCCTCGTGCAGAGGAATACGGACGTATTCTCAGAACTGCTGGGGCAAACCTTGGTGATACAACATGACATTGTCAACGAGCCCCAGGTAAGGGTACAGATGAAACCGTACCGAGTGCCAGAAGCCCGAAGACAAGCCATCACCGCTGAGGGGAAGCAAATGCTCCAGTTGGGAGTCATTGAGGAGTCCCGAAGTGAGTGGGCCAGCCCCATTGTCCTAATCCCAAACCTGACAGGTCATTAAGCTTCTGTCATGACTTCAGGAGGTTAAAGGAAGTGTCAAAATTTGACCTCTATCCCATGCCACGGGCGGATGAGCTAATTGAGAGACTGGGGGAAGCCCAGTACTTCACCATGCTGGATCTCAAAAAAGGTTACTGGCAGGTCCCCTTAACAGAGTCAGCGAAAGAAAAGACCGCTTTTATAACACCAGAGGGTCTCAATCAATATGTCATTTTGACCTTTGGGTTACATGGTGCTGTGGCCACATTCCAGAGGCTGATGGACATTGCGTTAGTGCCTCATCGGGTTTACGCATCGGCCTATTTGGATGACAAAGTCATCTTTAGTACTGACTGGGATACCCATCTGTCCCAGGTCAAAGCAGTGCTGGAGTCTCTTAGAATCGCGGGGTTAACAGCAAACCCAAAGAAATGCACGACAGGACTCACTGAGGCCCGGTACTTAGGATACGTGATCGGCTGCGGAGTTATCAAGCCCCAGGTAAACAAGGTTGAGGCAATTCAAAACTGGCCCAAGCCCTTAACTACTAAACAGGTAAGGGCAATCCTTGGTATCATTGGGTACTACCGCCGGTTTATACCAAACTTTACGGTGAAATCAGCACCCGTAACGGACCTGTTAAAAGGTAAGAAGACAGTGATGGTCTGGTGGAATCCTCAAGCGGAGGAAGCATTCCATTCCATGAAGTCGGTGTTGTTTGGACAGCTGGTCCTTGTCAGCCCCGACTTCAAGAAAACATTTATTGTGCAAACCGATGCCTTAGAGGTAGGCCTAGGAGCGGTGCTGTCGCAAGAGGTGAACGGGGATGAGCATCCAGTCACCTATTTGAGCAGAAAACTGACCCCGACAGAGAAAAATTATAGCGTAGTGGAGGAGTGCTTTGCGATTAAATGGGCCTTGGAGTCCCTACTTTACTATTTTCTCTGGTGTCAATTTCGTTTGGTAACAGACCATTCACCCCTCGTCATGCGTTTACATGTGCAATGTGTGGGGCTTGTGTATAGGGTACTATTAAAAAAGGAGAAAGCATGTCAAAGCTACGTTCCCCTTTTTTGGCTATGTCTTACCCTAGTTCAATAGACTATTTTGGGGTAAAAAAAAATAAAAATACAGAACACATATTGAATAGTCTGGTATCGCCGTCAGATGCCTGATCAATCTGTGGGCTATAAATTGTGCCATCAGGGCTACATTCCACTGTATTTGCTGTCTATTACCTTATTTCAATACTTTATTTTGGGGTGAAAAATTTAAAAATACAGATCACATATTGAAAAGTCTGGTATCGCCGTCAGACGCCTGATCTATCTGTGAGCTACAAATTGTGGTATTTCACAGCTACATTCCACTGTATTTGCTGTCTGTCACCTTATTTCTATACACTATTTTGGGTAAAAAATTTAAAAATACAGACCACATATTGAACAGTTTGGTAATCGCTGTCAGATGCCCGATCTATCTGTGGGCTACAAATTGTGGTATTTCAGGGCTACATTCCCCTTTTTTGCTGTGTCTTACCCTAGTTCAATAGACTATTTTGGGGTAAAAAAAAATAAAAATACAGACCACATATTGAACAGTCTGGTATCGCCGTCAGATGCCTGATTAATCTGTGGGCTACAAATTGTGGCATTTCAGGGCTACATTCCCCCTTTTGGCTGTGTTTTACCCGAGTTCAATAGAATATTTTGGGGTAAAAAAAATTTAAAATACAGATCACATATTGAACAGTATGTTATTGCCGTCAGATGCCTGATTTATCTGTGGGGGCTACAAATTGTGGCATATCAGGGCTACATTCCAGTTTTTGCTCTCTATTAACCTATTTCTATACATTATTTTGGGGTAAAAAAATTACATACACAGGCCACATGTTGAACTGTCTGATATCGTCGTCAGCCGCCTGATCAATCTGTGGGGAATAAATTGTGGCATTTCAGGGCTACAATTCATTGTATTTGCTATCTGTTAACGTAATGTACACTTTATTTTGGGGTAAAAAATTTAAAAATACAGACCACATATTGAACAGTCTGAATTCGCCGTCAGGTGCCTGTTCTATCTGTGGGCTACAAATTGTTGAATTTCAGAGCTACATTCCACTGTATTTGCTGTCTGTTACCCTATTTTTTACACTATTTTGGGGTAAAAAATGTAAAAATACAAACCACATATTGAACAGCCTGGTAGTGCCATCAGACGCCTGAACTATCTGTGGAGCTACAAATTGTGGCAGATCAGGACTACATTTCGCTTTTTTTGCTTTGTCTTACCCTAGTACTATAGACTATTTTGGGTTAAAAAATTAAAAATACAGACTACATATTGAAGTCTGGTATAGCCGTCAGATGCCTGATCTATCTATGGGCTACAAATTGTGGCATTTCAGGGCTACATTCCACGGTATTTTCTGTCTGTTACCCTATTTCTATACACTATTTTGGGGTAAAAAAATTAAAAATGCAGGCCACATATTGAACAGTATGTTATTGCTGTCAGATGCCTGATCTATCTGTGGGCTACAAATTGTG
The DNA here is from genome assembly GCA_033576555.1 of Oophaga sylvatica. Taxonomy (NCBI): domain Eukaryota; kingdom Metazoa; phylum Chordata; class Amphibia; order Anura; family Dendrobatidae; genus Oophaga; species Oophaga sylvatica. The sequence continues at coordinate 3,793 of JARQOD010014042.1, forward strand.
GCATTTCAGGGCTACATTCCACTGTATTTTCTGTCTCTTACCCTATTTGTATACACTATTTTAGGGTAAAAAATTAAAAAATACAGGCCACATATTAAACAGTCTGGTATTGCCGTCAGAAGCCTGATATATCTGTGGGCTACAAATTGTGGCATTTCAGGGCTACATTCCACTGTATTTTCTGTCTGTTACCCTATTTCTATACACTATTTTGGGGTAAAAAAAATTTAAAATACAGACCACATATTGAACAGTCTGGTATTGCCATCAGACGCCTGATCTATCTGTGGGCTGGCCAAAAAGACAGCAGCGGCGGGAGGCTCGGGCTCTCGTGCAGAGGAATACGGACGTATTCTCAGAACTGCTGGGGCAAACCTTGGTGATACAACATGACATTGTCAACGAGCCCCAGGTAAGGGTACAGATGAAACCGTACCGAGTGCCAGAAGTCCGAAGGCAAGCCATCACCGCTGAGGTGAAGCAAATGCTCCAGTTGGGAGTCATTGAGGAGTCCCGAAGTGAGTGGGCCAGCCCCATTGTCCTAATCCCCAAACCTGACGGGTCATTACGCTTCTGTAATGACTTCAGGAGGTTAAATGAAGTGTCAAAATTTGACCTCTATCCCATGCCACGGGTGGATGAGCTAATTGAGAGACTAGAGGAAGCCCAGTACTTCACCATGCTGGATTTCACAAAAGGTTACAGGCAGGTCCACTTAACAGAGTCAGCGAAAGAAAAGACCGCTTTTATAACACCAGAGGGTCTCTATCAATGTCGTCTTGCCCTTTGGGTTACATGGGGCTGCGGCCACATTCCAGAGCCTGTTGGACATTGTGTTAGTGCCTAATCGGGGTTACGCATCGGCCTATGTGGATGACAAAGTCATCTTTAGTACCGACTGGGATACTCATCTGTCCCAGGTCAAAGCAGTGCTGGAGTCTCTTAGAATCGCGGGGTTAACAGCAAACCCAAAGAAATGCATGACAGGACTCACCGAGGCCCGGTACTTACAGTAGGCTTTCGTGATCGGCTGCGGGGTTATCAAGCCCCAGGTAAACAAGGTTGTGGCAATTCAAAACTGGCCCAAGCCCTTAACTACTAAACAGGTAAGGGCAATCCTTGGTGTCATTGGGTACTACCGCCGGTTTATACCCAATTTTGCGGGCAAATCAGCACCCGTAACGGACCTGTTAAAAGGTAAGAAGACAGTGATGGTCTGGTGGAAACCTCAAGCGGAGGAAGCATTCCAGTCCCTGAAGTCGGCATTGTGTGGGCAGCTGGTTCTTGTTAGCCCCGACTTCAAGAAAACCTTTATTGTGCAAACTGATGCCTCAGAGGTAGGCCTAGGAGCGGTGCTGTAGCAAGAGGTAACCGGGGATGAGCAGCCAATCACCTACTTGAGCAGTAAACTGACCCCGACAGAGAAAAATTATAGCGTAGTGGAAGAGTGCTTGGCGATTAAATGGGCCTTGGAGTCCCTACGCTACTATTTTCTCTGGTGTCAGTTTCGTTTGGTAACAAACCATTCACTCCTCATCTTGATGAGAAACGCAAAAGAGAGGAATGCCAAAGTCACCAGATGGTTCCTGTCCCTACTCCCTACAAAACTTCAGTTTCTCAGTGGAACATCGGGCGGGGAAATCATAGGGAAATGCGGATGACCTTTGACGGGCCCCCTATATGGTGACGACCTATTAGACCTGCTGGAGTGCCTTGTGTTCACAATAAGACGACCATGTAGGCAGAGATAAAAAAGCATGGACCTGGTCAGGTTACTTGGCCAAGGCATTATTCAGTAAAAACCCGGAATGTGCTTTTATTTTTGGAGCGATCCACAGGATGGTAGTTTGGCAGGTCGCTCCACTCCAGGGCCGGGTTTTACAAGTGGCCATGGCCATATATTCCTGTTTAAAACCATGTAGTATGGGGTTTTGGGTGTGTTAGTGTTGGCTTGCAGGCAAACAGAGCAGTTGGTTTGCAGAGCTCTCCCTGTGTGAGGTAACACAGGCCAGCGAAAGCCAAAAGGTCTGGCACCCCCTGCGCACACGGAGGTGCGGTCGTCACGTACACGCGTCACGGAACCGGTCGCTCACGGTACCGTGCTCACGGTAACCGGTCGCTCACGGTAACCGGTCCCGGACTGTCTTTTGGTTTTCCTGGTTTCGATCTGGAGAGTACAGTGTGCTGTGCACTGTGAGTTTTTTTTTTACATTAACCCCTTCACCCCCAAGGGTGGTTTGCACGTTAATGACCGGGCCAATTTTTACATTTCTGACCACTGTCTCTTTATGAGGTTATAACTCTGGAACGCTTCAATGGATCTTAGCGATTCTAAGAGACTGTTTTCTCGTGACATATTGTACTTCATGATAGTGGTAAAATTTATTCCATATAACTTGCGGTTATTTATGAAAAAAATGGAAATATGGCAAAAATTTGGAAAATTTTTCAATTTTCAAACTTTGAATTTTTATTCCCTTAAAACAGAGAAATATGTCACACAAAATAGTTACTAAATAACATTTCCCCCATGTGTACTTTACATCAGCACAGTTTTGGAACCAAAATTTTTTTTGTTACGAAGTTATAAGGGTTAAAATTCAACCAGCGACTTCTCATTTTTACATCAAATTGTACAAAACCATATTTTTAGGGACCGCCTCACATTTGAAGTCACTTTGAGTGGTCTATATGGCAGAAAATACCCAAAAGTGACACCATTCTAAAAACTGCAACCCTCAAGGTACTCAAAACCACATTCAAGAACCCTTTAGGGTGAGTTTCCACGATCAGGATTCGTTCAAGAAATCCCGTCTCCACTATGCGTAACAACACGCAGGCGGAAGACCTGCGTTTACGGACATGCGGCGCGTCTTTTCAGACCGCAGCATGCCCTAGCGTATTGCGGCGACGCTGCGTCGCCGCAACGGAATTTAACACAGGGCTATGTAGCCCTGTGTTCTTTCCGGATGTGTTCCGGAGGTGTCCTGAACACATCCTGAAAGAACGCGCGTCAAAAAGGGGGCGGGGCTTAGGACGGAGCGGAAATTCCGCTCCGTCAAATGCGCTGTGGTTCCGGACCGTGGAACCATAGCCTTAGGTGCTTCACAGGAGTGAAGCAACTTGGAAGGAAAAAATGAACATTTAACTTTTTAGTCACAAAAAATGATCTTTTACAAAAAAAAATTTATTTTAACAAGGGTAAAAGCAGAAAATGGGCAGAAAAAAAAATTTTGTGCAATTTCTCCTGAGTACGCCGATACCCCATATATGGGGGAAAACCACTGTCTGGGTGCACGGCAGGGCTCGGAAGGGAAGGAGCGCCGTTTGACTTTTTCAACCCAAAATTGGCTGGAATTGAGATTGGACGCCATGTCACGTTTGGAGAGCCCCTGATGTGCCTAAACAGTGGAAACCTCCCACAAGTGACACCATTTTGGAAACTAGACCGCCTAAGGAACTTGATTTTTCCCAAGGAAATTGGACCCCAAAAGTTGTCCAATTTGTTCTGAGTATGCTAATAACCCATATTTAGGGGGGAAATACTGTTTGGGCGCACGTCAGGGCTCGGAAAGGAAGTAATGACGTTTTGGAATGCAGACTTTGATGGGTGTCATGTTCAGTTTGCAGAGTCACTGATGTGCCTAAACAGTGGCCCCACAAGTGACCCCATTTTGGAAACTAGACCCCTAAGGTACTTATCTAGATCTGTGGTGAGCACTTTTAACACCCAAGTGCTTCACACAAGTTTATAATGCTCGGGCATGAAAACAAAAAATCCTATTTTTTTACCACAAAAATGATCTTTTAGTCATCAAATTTTTATTTTCCCAAGGGTAATGGGAGAAATTGGACCCCAAAAGTTGTTGTCCAATTTGTCCTGAGTACGCTGATACCCTATATGTAGGAGAAAACTACTGTGTGGGCACACGTCAGGGCTCGAATAGAAGTAGTGACGTTTAGTAATGCAGACTTTGATGGAATGGTATGCGTGTGTCATGTCGCGTTTGTAGAGCCCATGATGTGCCTAAACAGTGGAAACCCCACAAGTGACCCCATTTTGGAAACTAGACCCCCAAAGGAACTTATCTAGATGTGTGGTGAGCACTTTGAACCCCCAAGTGCTTCACAGAAGATTATAACGCCCGGGCGTGAAAATAAAAAAATCATATTTTTTCCACAAACATGATCTTTTAGTCCCCAGTTTTTTATTTTCCCAAGGGTAACAGGAGAAATTGGATGCCAAAAGTTGTTGTTCAATTTGTCCTGAATACGGTGATAACCTATATGTGGAAGAAAGCTACTTTATGGGCACACGTTGGGGTTTGGAAAGGAAATAGTGGCGTTTTGCATTGCAGACTTTGACGGAATGGTCTGCAGGAGAGCCCCTGATGTGACTAAACAGTGGAAACCCCCCATAAGTGACCCCATTTTGGAAACTAGACCCCCAAAGGAACTTATCTAGATGTGTTTTGGGAACTTTGAACCCCCAAGTGCTTCACAGAAGTTTATAACGTAGAGCCATAAAAATAAAAAATCATATTTTATTCCACAAAAATGATATTTTCACCCCCAATGTTCTATTTTCCCAAGGGTAACAGAACAAATTGGACCCCAATAGTTATTGTGCAATTTGTCCTGAGTACACTGATACCCCATATGTGGGGGTAAACTACTGTTTTGGCGCATGGCAGAGCTCAGAAGGGAAGGAGCACACCGTTTGACTTTCAACGCTGAATTGGCTCGATTCGAGATCAGACGCCATGTCACGTTTGAAGAGCCCCTGATGTGCCTAAACAGTGGAAACCACCCAATTCTAACTCCAACCCTAACCCCAACACACCCCTAACCCTATTTCCAACCCTAATCTTAACCCTAACCACAAACCTAACCCTAAGGCTGGGTTCACATTGCGTCAATGGCAATGCGCTGACGGCATCCGTTACATAGCGTCACTAACGCATAGCAGCATGCGTTAGTGATGTGCCATCATTCTGTGACGGACCCTCGGACGCGGTCTGCAGCGTTCGGGGGTCCGTCACCACTAGCAAAGATGGAGCATCTGCGCTAAAGCGATCTTTAACCCCTTACTGCCATCCGACGTACTATCCCGTCCATGGTACCTGGGCCCGTATGACCATGGACGGGATAGTACGTCCCAGCGATCGGACGCGCTCCCGGCCGGGTGTCAGCTGATTATCACAGCTGACACCGGGCACTATGTGTCAAGAGCGGTCACGGACCGCTCCCGGCACATTAACCCCTGGCACACCGCGATCAAACATGATCGCGGTGTACCGGGGGCACAGCGCGATGTGTCGAGCTGTTCCGAGGGTCCGTCCTCCCTCCAGGTCCCCGGATCCAAGATGGCGCCGGGGTCCTGCAGGGAGGCGGCTTCCTCAGTGCCTGCTGAGAGCAGGCACTGAGAAGCCTGCAGCAGTGCCAGAGCGATCGCTGGTGTGACAGAGTGCTGTGCACACTGTCACACCAGCGATCTGACCCTATACTGTGATGTCCCACCCTGGGACAAAGTAAAAAAGTTAAAAAAATAAAAATAAAAATTTTATAAAAAAATCATAAAAAAAAAAAAATATTCCCCAATAAATTCATTTTTTCCTGTAAATAAAAAAACCAAAACAATAAAAGTACACATATTTGGTATCGCCGCGTCCGTAACAACCCCCCCTATAAAACTGTCCCACTAGTTAACCCCTTTAGTGAACCTCTTAAAAAAAAAAAAAAAAAAAGCAAAAAATCAATGCTTTATCATCATACCGCCGAACAAAAAGTGGAATAACACGCGATCAAAAAGACGGATATAAATAAAAATGGTACCACTGAAAACGGAATCTTTTCCCGCAAAAAACGAGCCACTACTCATCATCATCAGCGAAAAAATAAAAAAGTTATAGCTCGCAGAATAAAGCGATGCAAAAATAATAATTTTTTATATAACATTGGTTTTATTCTATAAAAGCGCCAAAACATAAAAAAATTATATAAATGAGGTATCGCCGTAATCGTACTGACCCGAAGAATAAAACTGCTTTATCAATTTTACCACACGCGGAACGGTATAAACGCCTCCCCCAAAAGAAATTCATGAATTGCTGATTTTTGTTCATTCTAACCTCCCAAAAATCGAAATAAAAAGCGATCAAAAAACGTCACATGCTCAAAAATGGTACCAATAAAAACGTCACCTCGTTCCGCAAAAAATAAGTCCTCACATGACTCTGTGGGCCAAAATATGCAAAAATTATAGCTCTCAAAATGTGGTGATGCAAAAACTATTTTTTGCAATAAAAAGCGTCTTTTAGCGTGACAGCTGCCAATCATAAAAACCCGCTATAAATAGTAAATCAAACCCCCCTTTATCACCCCCTTAGTTAGGGAAAAATAATAAAATTAAAAAAAAAGTATTTATTTCCATTTTCCCATTAGGGTTAGGGTTGTGGCTAAAGTTAGGGTTAGGGTTGGCGCTAAAGTTAGGAATAGGGTTATGTGTGTGTTAGGGTTAGGGTTGGGACTAGGGTTAGGGGTGTGTTGGGGTTAGGGTTGGAGTTAGAATTGGGGGGTTTCCGCTGTTTAGGCACATCAGGGGCTCTCCAAATGTGACATGGCGTCTGATCTCAATTCCAGCCAATTCTGCATTGAAAAAGTCAAACGGTGCTCCTTCACTTCTGAGCTCTGCCATGCGCCCAAACAGTAGTTTACCCCCACATATGGGGTATCAGTGTACTCTGGACCCCATGAGTTATTGTGCAATTTGTCCTATTTCTTCTGTTACCCTTGGGAAAATAAAAAACTGGGGGTAAAAATATCATTTTTAAAAAAAAAAAAAATGATTTTTTTGTTTTTACGACTGTACGTTATAAACTTCCGTGAAGCTCTTGGGGCTTCATAGCGCTCACCACACATCTAGATAAGTTCCTTGTGGGGTCTATTTTCCAAAATGGGGTCACTTGTGGGGGGTTTCCACTGTTTAGGCGCATCAGGGGCTCTCCAAATGCGACATGACGCCCCCAGACCATTCCATCAAAGTCTGCAATCCAAAACGTCACTACTTCCCTTCCGAGCCCCAACGTGTACCCATACAGTAGTTTTCTCCCACATATTGGGTATCAGCGTACTCATGACAAATTGGACAACAACTTTTGGGGTCCAATTTCTCCTGTTACCCTTGTGAAAATAAAATATTGGGGGCGAAAAAATCATTTTTGTAAAAAAAAAAAAGATTTTTTATTTTTACGGCTGTACGTTATAAACTTCTGTGAAGCACTTCGGGGTTCAAAGTGCTCACCACACATCTAGATAAGTTCCTTGTGGGGTCTATTTTCCAAAATGGGGTCACTTGTGGGGGGTTTCCACTGTTTAGGTGCATCAGGGGCTCTCCAAATGTGACATGGCGTCTGATCTCAATTCCAGCCAATTCTGCATTGAAAAAGTCAAACGGTGCTCCTTCACTTCTGAGCTCTGCCATGCGCCCAAACAGTATTTACCCCCACAAAAGGGTATCATGTACTCTGGACCCCATAGTTATTGTGCAATTTGTCCTATTTCTTTTGTTTTCCCCTTGGAAAAAAAAAACTGGGGGTAAAAATACATTTTTTAAAAAAAAAAAAAAAGAATTTTTTTGTTTTTTTTTCGACGTACGTTATAAAATTCCCCTAAGCCTTGGGGCTTCAACGCCACCACACATCTAATAAGTTCCTTTGGGGGTTATTTTCCAAAAGGGCACTTGTGGGGGGGTTTTCCCCTGTTTTTTGGGGGCATCAGGGGCTCCCAAATGCGACATGACGCCCCCAGACCATTCCCTCAAAGTCTGAATCCAAAAAGTCCTACTTCCCTTCCGAGCCCCAACGTGTACCCTACTAATTTTCCCCCCACATATTGGGTATCACGTACCAGACAAAAGGGAAACAACTTTTTGGGGGCCAATTTTCTCCTGTTACCCTTGTAAAAAAAAATATTTTGGGGGGAAAAAAACATTTTTGAAAAAAAAAAAAAAAATTTTTATTTTACGGCTTTCGTTATAAACTTCGTGAAAAACTTCGGGGTCAAAGTGCTCACCACACATCTAGATAAGTTCCTTGGGGGTCTATTTTCCCAAAATGGGTCACTTGTGGGGGGTTTCCACTGTTTTGGGGCATCAGGGGGTCCCAAAGCGACATGACGCCCCCAGACCATTCCATCAAAGTCCCCGCAACCAATACTCCTACTTCCCTTTTGAGCCCCGATGTGCCCAACAATTTTCCCACATTTGGGTATCAGCGTACCAGGACAAATTGGACAAAAAACTTTTTTGGGGCCAATTTTTCCTGTTACCCTTGTGAAAATAAAATATTGGGGGAA
>JARQOD010014043.1:0-12144 GCA_033576555.1 Oophaga sylvatica
AAGTCTCCAATGTCTGGTTTGTTCTCTCAGTTTGTCCATTGGTCTGAGGATGAAAAGCCGAGGAGAAAGCCAATTGAACACCAAGTTTAGAACAAAAAGTCCTCCAAAATCTGGAAACAAACTGGACTCCTCTGTCAGACACAATGTTCTCAGGAATGCCGTGTAACCGAACCACGTGCTGAAGGAACAAAGGAACCAATTCAGAGGAGGAAGGCAACTTAGGTAATGGCACAAGAAGTATCATTTTGGAAAACCTATCACAAATCACCCAAATAACGGTCATTCTCTGAGAAACAGGGAGGTCGGAAATGAAATCCATAGAGGTATGGGTCCATGGTCTCTTGGGCACAGGCAATGGCATCAACAAACCACTAGAGCGAGAGCAAGGCTTGGAGCGAGAGCAAGTCCCGCAGGACTGCACAAATTCCCTGACGTCACGAGACAAAGTAGGCCACCAAAAGGACCGACTAACCAAATCTCTGGTACCAAAAATTCCGGGATGACCGGCCAACGCGGAACAATGAATCTCAGACATCACACTCTTTTTCCACCGGTCTGGGACAAACAATTTCCCAATAGGGCAGCGCTCGGGTTTATCCTCCTGACACCCTTCCAAAGCCAGTCTCAAATTGGGCGAGATGGCGGAAAGAACTACACCCTCTTTCAAAATAACAGCAGGATCAGATAACTCAGGAGAGTCCGCAAGGAAACTCCTCGAGAGGGCATCCGCCTTAACATTCTTAGTGCCAGGAAGAAAGGAAACCACAAAATTAAAACGTGTGAAAAACAAGCACAAAAATAAAAGCAGAAAATTTCTTATCTGAGAGCAGGAGAAGAGGCAAGATTCAGCAGGCTTCCAAGTGAACCAGGAACAACAGCAGTTAGACAAGAACAATTGATCACCGGCAACCCTGATGGGAGGGAACCTCCCTTATATAGGACCAGTCTGTAACTCCTGATTGCCAATCTTCACTAAATGGTTCAGCACTGTCTGCAACCACCAGAGGGAGCTTCTGCTCAGAACTCATTTCTAACACATTCACAACAATTCTCGTTTCGCTAGACGGAGACTCCAGTACTTGATTAAGTGGAAAGGTTATGGTCAGGAGGACAATTCTTGGGTGTTTGCTTCTGACATTCATGTTACGTATGCAGAGCCCCTGATGTGCCTAAACAGTAGAAACCCCCCACAAGTGACCCCATTTTGTAAACTAGACCCCCCAAGGAACTTATCTAGATGTGTGGTGAGCACCTTGAACCCCCATGTGCTTCACAGAAGTTTATAATGCAGAGCTGTGAAAATAAAAAATCATTTTTTTTCTCAAATAATTGTTTTTTAGCCCACAATTTTTTATTTTTACAAGGGTAACAGGAGAAATTGGACCCCAAAAGTTGTTGTACAGTTTGTCCAGAGTATGCTGGTACCCCATATGTGGGGGGGAACCACTGTTCTGGCGCACGTCGGGGCTCGGAAGGGAAGTAGTGACACTTTGAAATGCCGACTTTGATGGAATGGTCTGCGGGCGTCATGTTACGTTTGCAGAGCCCCTGATGTGCCTAAACAGTAGATACTCGCGACAAGTGACCCCATTTTGGAAACTAGACCCCCCAAGGAACTTATCTAGATGTGTGGTGAGCACTTTGAACCCACAAGGGCTTCACAGAAGTTTATAAACCAGAGCCATGAAAATAAAAAATCTTTTTTTTCCTCAAAAAATGATTTTTTAGCCCGCAATTTTTTATTTTCACAAGGGTAACAGGAGAAACTGGACCCAAAAGTTGTTGTCCTGTTTGTCCGAAGTACGCTGGTACCCTATATGTGGGGGGGAACCACTGTTTGGAGAGACGTCGGGGCTCGGAAGGGAAGTAATGACGTTTTGAAATGCCGACTTGATGGAATGGTCTGCGGGCGTCATGTTACGTTTGCAGAGCCCGTGATGTGCCTAAACAGTAGAAACCCCCCACAAGTGACCACATTTTGGAAACTAGATCCCCCAAGGAACTCATCTAGATGTGTGGTGAGCACTTTGAATCTCCAAGTTCTTCACAGAAGTTTATAACACAGAGCCGTGAAAATAAAAAATATTTTTTTTCCACAAAAATAATATTTTAGGCCCCAATTTTTTATTTTCCCAAGAGTAACAGGAGAAATTAGACCTCCAAAGTTGTTGTGCAATTTTTACTGAGCACGATGATACCCCATATGTGGGGGTAAACCACTGTTTGGGCACACGTCGGGGCTCGGAATGGAGGGAGCACTGTTTGACTTTTTGAACGCAAAATTGACTGGAATAAATGGTGGCGCCATGTCACGTTTGGAGACCCCCTGATGTGCCTAAATAGTGGAAACCCCTCAATTCTAACTCCAACCCTAACCGCAACACACCCCTAACCCCAATCCCAACACACCCCTAACCCTAATCCCAACCCTAACCATAACCCTAACCCCAACACACCCCTAACCCTAATCCCAACCCTAACCATAACCCGCAATGTCGCGCTGTGTCCGGAAAATGGCGGTGCCGTACTAGTACTGCTATGGGCAGAAATGCACCTCCCGCAGAGCAGTACTAGCATGGAGGAAGGTCGGGAAGGGGTTAAGGGGGAGTGAGGGCAATCACTTTTTTAAACAGGGCCCTGTAGGTTTGGATTTCTTTTTCCCTTAATAATAAAGACCTTCATTTAAAAACTGCATTTTGTATTTACTTGTGTTATCTTTGTCTAATATTTAAATTTGTTTGGTGATCTGAGACATTTAAGTGTGACAAACATGCAAGAGAATAGGAAATCTTCCAGATTACCCTGATGCTGTCTGAGTTGAGGTAATGATATTGTGGTTAATGTCAGCTGTGATTTGTAAAAAAAAAAACACACACAAAAAAAACATATTTTTGGATAAAGACCCCCCACACACACTTTCCCTGGTTCACCAATTTATTGGGAAAAAAATCCCGGGTGGTCCGAAGTAATCCACCAAATCCGATGAAGTCTAGAAAAGGAAACCTGAAAACATAAAAAGAAATAAAAACAAGAAACTGTCCCTAATTCACCAATTTATTAGCAAAAATGTTCCCATGCAGCTCCGATGTAATTAATCGCTCCCCGAATCCAGTCTGTGAATATTAGTAAAGTTACTCCTATTCTCACAGACTTCGGGTAGTGATGACAACGCTCATCGGCGTCACTAGCTCACGCTGCGCTCAGGGAGACTCAGGCTCTAATGAGTATAAGTATATACTTTGGTGTGCTTGTGCATATAGCAGAGGACACAGCAGGGCGACTGGTCTCTATACAGTGCTGGCAGTGCCATAGGTGAGCATTCTGAGGTTTATGTTATTGCGGTCTGAGGAGTAGCTAGACTCTGTGTATAAGACAAATATTTCAATTTTGCACTTTTGTTGTTTTATGAAACGTCATTGTTATATACAGTATAAGTGTGGGTGGTCCTGCAATGTAGAACTTTCTGCTCTGTATATTAGTATTTATTAATAGGATTAAGAATCAGGTCCATCAAGAAAAATCAAGTCCGGTTTGTCATTCATTTTGTCATGTACAGTGACTTGAAAAAGTATTCATACCCTGTGAACTTTTCCACATTTTTCACATTACAACCACAAACTTAAATGTATTTTATGGATTTTATGCAATACTGTATATCAAGACAAGTAGCAAGTATTAGTGAAATGTAAAGGAACTGATACATGGTTTTCTAAGCATTTAAAAAATATAAATCTGAAAATTGTGACGTACATTTGTAATCAGCCCCCTTTAGTCTGACATCCCTAAATAAAATCCTGAGTGACCAATTGCCTACAGAAGTCACAAACAGTAATTAGTAAATTGAGTCCACCTGTGTGTAATTTATTCTCAGTATAACTTAAACTGTCTTGTAAAGGCCTCAGAGGTTTGTTTGAGAACATTAGGGATCAAACAGCATCATGAAAACCAAGGAACACAGCAGACATGTCAGGGATACAACAGGGTTAGGTTATAAAAAATAAATATCCCAAGCCCTGAACATCTCATGGAGCACTGGTCAAAGCATCATCCAAAAATTGAAGGAGAATAGCACAACTGCACAGCTACGAAGATATGACCATCCACCTAAACTGGCATCCCCTGAAAGGAGATCACTAATTAGAGAAGCAGCTAAGAGGCCCATGGTTACTTTGGAGGAGCTAGAGATCCACAGCTCAGGTGGGTGAATCTGTCCACAGGACAACTATTATTTGTATACTGCACAAATCTGGCCTTTATGGAAGAGAGGCAAGAAGAAAGCCATTTTTGAAAGCAAGCCATAGGAAGTCCTGGGTGCAGTGTGCAAAAAGCCATGTAGGGGACACAGCTACCTGGTGGAAGAAGGTATTCTAGTCATATGAGTCCAAAGTAGAATTTTTTAGCTAAATGCAAAATTCTATGAGTGTTGCAAAACTAACACTGTGCATCACCCTGAAAACACCATCCCCACCGTCAAACATGGTGGTGGTAGCATCATGCTTTGGGTATGCTGTTTTTCATTAGGAACAATTAAGCTGGTCAGCATTGATGGGAATATGGATTTACCTAAATGCAGGGCAATCCTGAAGGAAAACCTGTTAGAGGCTGCAAAGACTTCAGACTAGGGCGTAGATTCATCTCCTAAGCATACTTCAAGAGCTACAATGGAATGGTTTAGATCAAAGCATATTCATGTGTGTGTATGGCCCAGTCAAAGTCCAAACCTAAATCCCATTGAGAATCTGTGGCAAGACTTCAAAATTGAACACTGCTGTTCTCAGACGCTCTCCGTCTGATCTCACTGTGGTATAGCTAGTTTACAAAGTAGAATGGGCAAACATTTCAGCCTCTAGATGTGCAAAGCTGGTAGAGACGTACCCCAAAAGACTTGCAACAGTAATTGCAACGAAATGTGGTCATACAAAGTATTGGCTCAGGTGGGCTGAATGCAAATTCATGTCACAATTGTCAGATTTATATTTTAAAAATGTTTTAAAGAAATATTTTTAGAGGCATGTATCATTTCATTTACACTTTAAAAATACTACTTTGTATTTCTGGATCACAAAAATTCACAATAAAATATTTTTAAGTTTGTGGGTTCAATGTGGAAAAATGTGGAGAGGTTCACAGGGTATGAATACTTTTTCAAGGCACTGTAACTGGCTATAATCCAAAAGATTGCAGATAATGAAGTCTGGATTTCACCGATATCGACCTTCAACTTAGTCAGTTTAACCTCTTCATGTTTGACAATTAATCCCATTTATTACAACAGGAATTTGAGACCATTTCTTCCATTGGTGACAATGATGTCAGTTTCAAAAATATTAACTTGTCATATTATCCCTTGGAAAACAGGGTTCCTACCCTGGATTTATTTCAAATATTATAGGTTGATGATTTAAAAATGTTGCATGATGATACCTTAGGCACTCAACAATTACATATTATAATATTTTATCTAAGTCCCGATATAAAGTCAGACGTGAATTAAAAAATAATTTTATTATTTGTCAATCTTACAAAGCTGGCTGTATGGTACTTATGGATGCTCAAACAGCCATACTGTATCCTAGACAATAATGCCACACATAGACGGCAATCTCTCCATCCTACCGTCGTTTTCAAAGAGGTTCTAACGAGTGTTTGGATGAGGGCAATGCATTATGGGTTTTACATAACAAAACTAAAAAATGCTTATTCAAAGTTCAACCCAGAATTCCCATTTCCCATGGACTACCCAAACAACACAAAAATGTATTTCCGCCACCAGGACCCCCTTTCATCTCAAGTATTGACTCCTTAAACTAATAAATATTAAAGTAAATAAATGAAGATCTCATTGCATAGGTTGATGAGCACCTTCAACCTCTGACTATTAGATTACCTGGTTTCTTAACACAGTTCCACAGTTGCTTTTTAACATGTGATGTCATTAACCTTTATACGTGTAATCCTTACAATATGGCCATTATTGCAATACAACATTATCTGAATAATTATAACTCATATTCCAATCTATTCTTACTGCTACAGATTATGTGTTGCTCTATTACTATTATATTTTAATGTTTAACAACATTTTTTTAATAAACAGACGGAACCCAATGGGGTCTAAATTTTCCCCTTTTTAGCTATATTTTACATGACATAGTGGAATGAACAGTTTATTTAATATCCAGAATCCCTTTGCCTCTTTTGTAGTCTTGTATGGTGGTTATGTGGATGACCTTCTATATGTTTGGTCAGGTAGCACGGTGACCGTGCCAGACTTTATCTCTTTTTTGACTAATATGCTAGACTTTATCTCTTTTTTGAATGATAATACATTTAATTTACGGTTTATATCCACTCAACCCAGCAGCACTTTCCAATTTTTGGACATTGAATTATGGGGAAATGCTTGTTCAGCGACGTTCTAACAATGCTTTTCAGAAAAATATGGCATATGGCAAACTCCCAGCTGTCACCCTGTTCACACCTTCTTTATAGTGAGTTTTTACGAGCCAAACATAGCTGTTCAGATAACCGCACTTTCATTGCTCATAGAGAAAGGTTATACAAAGAAGACAGTCTATTAATCCCTCACAAAAGTCAATCTGTAATCTAGACAAAGTATTTTTTCTAACAATATCAATAAAAAGCTGAATTTTAGAACCAATGTACACGATCAGCCTATTACATTCAGTACATTTTATAGTCTGCAGTTTGGGAAAATTAAACAAATAATTATAAAATACTTACCTGTGCTAAATCATGACTCCACTCTTAGACAAATAGATTATAATGGTTGGAGATGTATGGTCGCTCTTTAGGCAACATTTTGTCCCCAAGCATATATATAGAAGCAAACAGTCAAGGGACCCCTGGCTTGCACAAAAAGGCTTTTCTAAGTGTGGAGGAGAACACTGCAATGTCTGTCCCTCTATTGAAAAAAACCACACATTCTCTATACCGCATTGTGGAGATCACACCGTTGACGCCTTTATCAATTGCGATTCCTACCATGTGGTGTATTGCATTGAGTGTAAGAAATGTAATGTTTGCTACATTGAGTGTACCATCAGAAAGCTCAAAAGGCACAAGGGAGAATTTATCTAATATTTTCAGCAAGAACAAATCATATTCTGGTACAAACATTTTGTATAAGAACATAGCAGTAATACAAACTATTTTTGCAGTTATGGCTTAGAGAGGGTTAAACTTCCGATTAGAGGAGGCAGTTGTCAGAAGCAGAAAACAATAATAGAATTTACTTTTTTACATTAAATATCCAGATGGCATGAACTTCAAAAACTTTGTTTATTTCTTTTAAATATTAGACATTTACTGTTATTCCCATTTTGTTTTTTTTTGTTTTTTTTTTGCCTTCCTTGCCAATATGTCTGTTCACATGTATAGTTCATAAGTAATTATATACGTGGTCCCATTTGATTGGTCTTATGTCTTTTAGAAGATTTTCCCATGATTCCTGTGATTAATTGCAACTAAAGGCGTACGACACACCAGAAATATGTCAGTTTTTTTTTCCATATGGGAACACTTTATTACTCTTTTTTCAATAAAGATTGAAGATTTCATCAGTGACTGGGTCCCTAAAGTTCAGCTTTTCTCCACCAGTTATACATTCTCTATCATAACTCATCATTTGTTGTGAGAAAAGCATCCAGCCCTTTTTAAATGCTGTTTAACCCCTTAACGACCAAGCCATTTTGTAGGTTAAAGACCAGGCCAATTTTTACATTTCTGACCACTGTCTCTTTATGAGGTTATAACTCTGGAACGCTTCAACGGATCTTGGCGATTCTGAGATTGTTTTCTCGAGACATATTGTACTTCATGATAGTCATAAAATTTCTTCAATATAACTTGCGTTTATTTATGAAAAAAACAGAAATATGGCAAAAATTTTGAAAATTTTGCAATTTTCAAACTTTTAATTTTTATGCCATTAAATCAGAGAGATATGTCACAAAAATTAGTTAATAAATAACATTTCCCACATGTCTACTTTACATCAGCACAATTTTGGAACCAAAATTTTTTTTTGTTAGGAAGTTATAAGTGTTAAAAGTTGACCAGCAATTTCTCATTTTTCCAACAAAATTTACAAAATCATTTTTTTTAGGGACCACCTCACATTTGAAGTGAATTTGAGGGTCAATATGACAGAAAATACCCAAAAGTGACACCATTCTAAAAACTGCACCCCTCAACGTGTTCAAAGCCACATTCAAGAAGTTTATTAACCCTTTAGGTACTTCACAAGAATTGAAGCAATGTGGAAGGAAAAAATTAACATTTAACTTTTTTTCCCACGCAGTGGTAGATCAAAGGCATGACGTGCAGAGTCCGTCCTGGTGCCGGAACTGACACCTTGCCATGACGGACTCTGCACGTCAGTGGACATTAAGGGGTTAAAGTATGAGCTACAACGCTCTTTATTTAAAATAAAGTTGCATTACATTGAAAAAAAACATGACAAAATAACACGCAGAAACACATACATGCGCACACACACAAAAATAATTGTGCATCATGAAAACTAAACATGTTGTAAAAATAACTACAGTGTGTAAAAGAAATTAAGAATGCAGGAAACACACTCAAGCATACATGAATGCATACAACACACACACAAAAATACTAGTACATCATGAAAAGTAAAACATGTTGTAAAAATAACTACAGTGTGTAAGAAATTAAGAATGCAGGAAACACTATCAAACATGCATGCGCACACACACAAAAATACTAGTACATCAGGAAAACTAAACATGTTGTAAAAATAACTACAGTGTGTAAAAGAAATTTAGAATGCAGAAAACACACTCTCAAGCATGCATGAATGCACACACACACACACACACACACACACCACACACGCACACACGCACACACGCACACACGCACACAAAAATACTAGTACATCATGAAAAGTAAAACATGTTGCAAAACTAACTACAGTGTGAAATAAAAAATAAGAATGCAGGACACACACTCAAACATGCTGCAATCACATATGATGGCATTATACTCACACTGGCTGGCAGGATTCAGCTGGGCTATCAACCAGTCTTTCAGGCAGGATTCTTGTGGTTTGCTTGCAGGGTCTGGACGCTTGCTTGCAGGGTCTTCACACTTGCTTGCAGGGTCTTCACGCTTGCTTGCAGGGTCTTCAGGTTTATAGCAGGGGTTTATAGCAGGGTCTTCAGGCTTGCTTGTCGTGATGTCTTGCTGCTTTGTCTTCATGTGTGGCAATGAGGCATACCTGGCTTGTTTATATAGGTTTTGGCCTGTCTGGAAATGTATCCAACTTGGAGCATGCTCAGTCCAAAATGGCGGATCCGTCGTGTGAATCCGTCAAATGACGGTTGTGGGCGGATCAGCCACCCATAGGCGCCCATTGTGGAATTTTGGTGGATGGGGCGGATCCGCCAAGATCCGCCACAATCCGCCATTTCGATGCAGACAAAAAACGTTACAATGTCCGTCCAATCGAGACAGCGGACGCCAAAAAATAACGGATGCTGCGGACGACCATCCGCCGCAATCCGCCAGTAATACAAGTGTATGGGAAAACAGCGGATCCGCCAAAAAAAAAATTGGCGGATTTTGACTGACGTCGTACGACTGAAGTGTGAAAGAGGCCTAAAGATCTCTATTAATGTAAGGAAGTGAAATAAACTCTGAATCACTTTTTCTTATAAGTATGTGTCATTATTATAAACATCATGACAGTGCCAGGCTACATGTAAAGAAAAGAGATGAGGGTACCCGAACCAGAGGTGTATCTAGGCTTTCTGGCACCTAAGGCAAGAATTCGGGTTGGCGCCCGCCCCAGCACACATGCGATTTGCACACTTAGTCATGTACCGACGAGCTGCTCTCCCTAATGCTCTCAATGTTCAGTGAAAAACTGAGAGAAGCAGGAAGAGAAGCTCGTTGTCACAGGACCATAAGTATGAAAGTCGCATATGAGTGAGGGGTCCATGTGATGACTACAGGAACCTGCAGAGCTGAATCCTGACATTGCAGGTTCTGAATTCTCACAACAAATGCACTGCACACTGATTCTCCCTTATCGGTGGCAAGAGTACAGTCATGGCCAATAGTTTTGAGAATGACACAAATATTATATTTTCACATGATCTGCTGCCCTCTGGTTTTTTGTGTGTGTTTGACAGATGTTTTTATCACAGACAGAAATATAATAATTGCAAACATATGAGTAACAAAAGCTTATATTGACAGTTAGAATGAGTTGATGCAGCAAGTCAATATTTGCAGTGTTGACCCTTCTTCTTCAGGACCTCTGCAATTCTCCCTGGCATGCTCTCAATCAACTTCTGGACCAAATCCTGACTGATAGTAGTCCATTCTTGCACAATCAATGCTTTCATTTTGTCAGAATTTTTAGGTTTTTGTTTGTCCACCCGTCTCTTGATGATTGACCACAAGTTCTCAATGGGATTAAGATCTGGGGAGTTTTCTAGGCCATGGACCCAAAATCTCTATGTTTTGTTCCCTGAGCCATTTAGTTATCACCTTTGCTTTATGGCAAGGTGCTCCATCATGCTGGAAAAGGCATTGTTGATCGCCAAACTGCTCTTGGAGGGTTGGGAGAAGTTGCTCTTGGAGGACATTCTGGTACCATTCTTTATTCATGGCTGTGTTTTTAGGCAAGACTGTGAGAGAGCCGATACCCTTGGCTGAGAAGCAACCTCACACATGAATGGTTTCAGGATGCTTAACAGTTGGCATGAGACAAGACTGGTGGTAGCCCTCACCTTGTCTTCTCCGAATGAGGCGCTTTCCTGATGTCCCAAACAATCAAAAAGGGGATTCATCAGAGAAAATAACTTTACCCCAGTCCTCAGCAGTCCACTGCCTGTACCTTTTGCAGAATATCAGTCTGTCCATGATGTTTTTTCTGGAGAGAAGTGGCTTCTTTGCTGCCCTCCTTGAGACCAGGCCTTGCTCCAAGAGTCTCCGCCTCACAGTGCGTGCAGATGCACTCACACCTGCCTGCTACCATTCCTGAGCAAGCTCTGCACTGCTGGTAGCCCGATCCCGCAGCTGAAACACTTTTAAGAGACGGTCCTGGCGCTTGCTGGTCTTTCTTGGGAGCCCTGAAGCCTTTTTGGCAACAATGGAACCTCTCTCCTTGAAGTTCTTGATGATGCGATAGATTGTTGACTGAGGTGCAATCTTTCTAGCTGCGATACTCTTCCCTGTTAGGCCATTTTTGTGCATTGCAATGATGACTGCACGTGTTTCTTTAGAGATAACCATGGTTAACAGAAGAGAAACAATGATGCCAAGCACCAGCCTCCTTTTAAAGTGTCCAGTGGTGTCATTCTTACTTAATCATGACAGATTGATCTCCAGCCATGTCCTCATCAACACCCACACCTGTGTTAATGGAGCAATCACTGAAAAGAGGTTAGCTGGTCCTTTTAAGGCAGGGATGCAATGATGATGAAATGTGTTTTGGGGGATAAAGTTCATTTTCTAGCCAAATATTGACTTTGCAAGTAATTGCTGTTAAGATGATCACTCTTTATAATATTCTGGAGTATATGCAAATTGCCATTAGAAAAAGTGAAGCAGTAGACTTTGTAAAAATTAATATTTGTGTCATTCTCAAAACTTTTGGCCATGACTGTACACGGTCATGTCAGCACAAGCATGTGATTTATATACTTCTGGCCACATTCTGACTAGACGTGCCCGGCCTCGGTCCATTCATTTTCATTGAGTGAGGCCACACATGTCTAGTCAGCATGTAACTGCATGTATGTAAATTACCGGCACGAGAGAATCCTAAGAGTGTGCAGTGAGCACTGTGAGAATTCTGAAATTGACTAATTCTCATGTTTTTATTTATGTTAGGAGCATTAAAGGTGTTATCCAGGTTTGTGCTGAGTCTACAGTCATTCTATGTGACCTCAGACTCAGCACAGACCTGGATAACACCTTTAATGCTCCTAACATAAATAAAAACATGAGAATTAGTCAGTTTCACAAATAATATTTACATCCAGGTACCTTATTGATGACGTCATCTCTGGAGTCGTTCTCCTTTTCTTCATCTTGTCCAGATCCCATGATGAGTTTTCTCATCCACAGCCGTCTCTGCAG
>JARQOD010014044.1:0-11878 GCA_033576555.1 Oophaga sylvatica
GATCTCGCTGACAAAGAGAACGTCAGGCGAGACAAAGGTACTGTCATGTATAGTGTACAGTTCCTATAGCGTCTTGTGCTTGGGTGCGAGGAAAACACAGGAGACATAGGTTGATATGAAATGACTTGTATTACTTCATACAAGCATGCTGAAAAGTTCACACAGTTTGCAGGAACAGCGACAGGAGACACAGCAGGCCAGAGTAACTTCAAGCACTACAATAAATCTCCAAAGCAGGTTCAGGATCTCTTCTCTGTACCGTAATTCCTCTGCAAACATGGATTCACCAAACAGCAGGTTTCCAGAGTCCAAAAGTGTTCCAAGGTTCCTCAGTAGGGAATAGCTGGAGTACAAGTCCAAGGCTTCCAGGAGTCAGGTCACAGACTGACTGAGGCTTGATTCAGGAGCACTGATTGTTCAGCTGAGGCTGCTTAAGAAGCAAGAGGGAAGAATCAGGGCGGGAACATGAAAACTGGAAACTCCATATTAACTGAGGGCAAGAGCTGCAGAAAGACAGAAAGCAAAATGGCCGACGGAAAACTGAGTTTCAAGGAACATGTCAACAGAGACAAAGAACCTTACATTACTCCCCCTTAGGGACAACCTCCGGATGACCTCAGACCAGGCTTGTCAGGGTACCTCTGATGAAACTGGCGGAGCAGGCGAGGAGCATTTACATTATTGACTGGTTCCCTGTCATGTGTGCATTGCCACGAAGATCGTCGCGGTTGCACATTCTGACTTCTCACAGCTGAGTTGCTGTTTCTTTGTGTTTGGCAGTTAGGGAGTTAATTCTGTCTGTGCTCAGTTCTGGGACTGGGTGCAGTTTCTCCCGGCTGCAATTAATTATTTGTTGATTGGTTTCCTTTAAATCTCTGGTTGTCTGTGTTGGGAGTTGCCAGTGAAATTCTTCATGCAGACCACAGATAGGATTGTATCTGTATAGACTTAAGTTAAAGAGCTCCTTAGTTGTTTTAAGCTCACCTTGCTTAGAGTTTAATATCCCAGATCATTTATGTTCCTTCTGTGTTTGAGTGTGTATGCAAGTCTGTGTTTTCTCCAGTCTGTCTAATATGTCTAATCTGTGTATTTAGCAGAGATCAGCCCGTATTCCTTTGGTGGTAATCAGTATCCTTCTTAGGACTGATTACAGGGTTCAGGGACTGATAGGAGACAGGGTTAGGCTGGAGACTTGGACCTCTGAACCATTATCAGTACCTCCAAGGTGAGGGAATAGTTAGGACCCCAGTTTAGGGTCAGGTTAGACCCCCGGTCCTCCTCTTTCCTGTGACAGTGTATCAAGTCCTCAAGATTAACCCTGAGTTCAACGGATTTCGTGTCAGGTAAGTCTATTCTGTATTTGCATGCTGATGTTGCTGATCTGTGTGTTGTATGGGGTGTTGTTCTTTTGAGAGTAGTTTACTGACATCGTACACATATCATAAGACCGCGTGACATTTTCACTGGCCAATAAGATTATTCCCAGTTGCCATGGATCCAGTAGCCCAGCTGGCTCTGCAGTTGCAGGGATTGTCCATGGAGCTGACGGACATTAAGTCCAAAGTTTTGTCTCCCTCGGAGCAAACCAGATTTGAACCTAAAGTAGCTCTCCCGGACAGGTTCACTGGTGGGCGAGACAAATTTTTTACCTTCAGGGAAGCATGTAAATTGTATTTTCGGCTTCGGCCTCGATCATCAGGGAGTGAAGAGCAGAGAGTGGGAATTGTTATCTCGCTCCTACAAGGGGACCCTCAATCCTGGGCCTTCTCCCTTCCTCCGGGATCCCCGGCTCTACAGTCAGTAGATCGATTTTTTACTGCCCTGGGTTTGGTATATGATGACCCAGATCGGGTCTCTCTTGCTGAGACAAAATTACGTAAGATACAGCAGGGAGATCGTCCGGCGGAGGAATTTGCTTCTGAGTTCCGTAGATGGGCCACAGATACTCAGTGGAATGACCCAGCTCTTAGAAGCCAGTTTTGTCATGGGCTTTCTGACAAATTAAAGGACGTTTTGGCTCAGTATGATTCTCCTCCATCACTGGAGGCTGCTATGGCCCTAGCTATCCGTACTGATAGACGGCTCCGGGAGAGGTGCGAGGTAACTCCGCCCCCTGTTGTTACTCCACCTACTACTAAAGTCCCTTATGTTGAGGTTCCCCTTGTCTGTTCGGAGGAGCCTATGCAGTTGGGAGGGACATCATTTCGTAGGAGGGGATTGGCGGTACGCCGCAGGACTAGAAGGTGTTTCTTCTGCGGGAAAGAGGGACATTTTGTTGGGGGATGTCCATCCCGTGCCTTGTTGAGCAAAAAGTCGCCGGAAAACTGTTAATCCCAGGTTGTGTGGTGGACGACAACCTGGGAGTATGTATTTCGTCCGCTAGTTCTTCTCAGTTCCTTGTACCAGTGGAGGTGGTGGTTGGTACGAGAGTGGAGAGATTTTCTGTTCTTCTTGATAGTGGGTCCGGGGCTAATCTGGTTGACGCTCAGTTTGCTCAGGCTCAAGGTATGCATCTGAGTGTATTGGTCAAACCGATCCCTATATTCTCCATTGACGCCAGGCCTCTCGGCCAAGGTAGCTTTGTTCATGAGGTTCATAACATTGACCTTCGGGTAGGGGCAATACATAGGGAACTATTATCTTGTTATGTGTTGGAGGGTCTACCTACTCCTATTGTGTTGGGACTTCCTTGGTTGGTTAAACATAACCCTGTGATTAATTGGCAGTCCAGAGATATAAGCCAATGGGGGAGTTTTGCAAAAGTAACTGCATGAACACAGTCATCAGTGCGGTCGTGCCTAGTACTTTGCCTCCTTTTTTGGAGGACTTTGGGGATGTGTTCTCTGAGGAGGGGTGTCAGGAGTTGCCTCCTCATCGCGTGTATGACTGCTCTATTAATTTACTTCCTGATGCTAAGTTACCTAAAGCTAGGTTATATAACCTTTCTGTTCCTGAGAGGCAGGCTATGAAAGATTATATTTCGGAGAGTCTGGCCAAAGGGCATATTAGACCTTCATCTTCCCCAGTGGCCGCGGGGGTTCTTCTTTGTGAAGAAAAAAGATGGAGGCCTACGCCCTTGCTTGGATTTCCGCGAACTTAATCGGATTACTGTTCGAGATCCGTATCCACTCCCTCTGATTCCTGATCTCTTCAATCAAATTGTTGGCGCCAAATGGTTCTCTAAATTGGATCTCAGGGGGGCGTATAATCTGATTAGGATAAAAGAGGGGGATGAGTGGAAAACGGCGTTTAACACGCCGGAGGGACATTATGAGAACCTTGTCATGCCTTTTGGTCTGACTACTGCACCAGCAGTGTTCCAACATTTTGTTAATGACATTTTTCGTCATCTGGTGGGGCTGTTTGTGGTCGTATATTTGGATGACATTTTAATTTACTCACCAGATCTTGTGTCTCACCAGGAGCATGTGAGACAGGTGTTGCAGATCTTGCGAGACAATAAACTATACGCCAAACTGGAAAAGTGTGTATTCGCCGTACAGGAACTTCAGTTTTTGGGTTTCTTGGTGTCAGCCTCCGGTTTCCGTATGGACCCTGAAAAGGTGAGAGCAGTGCTTGAATGGGATCAGCCAGAGGATCTTAAGGCTCTGCAGCGTTTTCTGGGGTTTGCTAACTACTACCGGAAATTTATTTGTAATTTCTCATCTGTTGTCAAACCTCTCACTGACATGACAAGAAAAGGGACGGATTTTTCTAAATGGTCGGACAAAGCTTGCCAAGCTTTTTCCTCTTTGAAAAAATGTTTTGCTTCGGCACCCGTTCTCATCCAACCAGATGCATCACAGCCGTTCGTTGTGGAGGTGGACGCGTCTGACGTAGGGGTGGGTGCAATATTGTCCCAGGGTCCGTCCCTGGTAAATGGCATCCGTGCGCTTTCTTTTCTAAAAAATTGTCGTCCGCCGAAAGGAATTATGATATCGGCAATAGGGAACTTTTGGCCATTAAGTTGGCTTTTGAAGAATGGCGTCACTTTTTGGAGGGGGCAGTCCACCCGGTCACCGTCATTACTGATCACAAGAACCTGCTGTATTTGGAATCTGCTAAGCGTCTGAATTCCAGACAAGCTCGATGGTCGTTGTTTTTTACCAGGTTTAATTTTGTTGTCACTTATCGCCCTGGATCTAAGAATGTTAAGGCGGATGCCTTGTCTCGCAGTTTCCCAGGGGCCGGGAAAATGGATGACCCGATTCCTATCCTTCAGGAGGGGGTGGTAGTGTCGGCTGTATGTTCTGAGCTTGAGGAGGAGGTGTTAGAGGCTCAGGGGGACGCCCCTGCAGGACCTCCAGGGAGACTGTTTGTCCCAAATCAGTTGAGACAAAAGGTTATTGAGGCACATCATAATTCTGCTTTAGCAGGACATCCAGGGAGTAAGGCTACTTTAGATCTCCTTTCTCGCCGGTTTTGGTGGCCTAACGTTAATAAAGATGTTTTAACTTTTGTCGCGTCCTGTGGGGTTTGTGCTCGCTCTAAGACCCCTCATACCCGTCCGTCTGGGACCCTCTTACCCTTGAAACTTCCGGAGCGTCCATGGACTCATTTGTCTATGGACTTCATCACGGACCTTCCTCAGTCGTCAGGGAAGACTGTCATACTGGTGGTTGTTGACAGGTTCAGTAAGATGGCACATTTCATTGCTCTTCCTGCCCTCCCTAATGCTAAAACTCTGGCGCAGGTGTTCATTGGGGAGATTGTGAGACTTCATGGGTTGCCTTCTGATGTGGTGTCAGATAGGGGGTCTCAGTTTGTGTCCAAGTTTTGGAGGGCATTTTGTTTACGTCGGGGGATGCAATTGTCATTTTCCTCGGCTTTTCATCCGCAGACCAATGGTCAGACAGAGCGTCTGAATCAAAGCCTAGAGACTTATCTTCGGTGTTTTGTCTCAGAGAACCAGGAGGACTGGTCTTCTTTCTTGCCTCTGGCAGAGTTCGCTCTTAACAACAGGCGGAGCGAGTCCACTGGTAAGTCCCCGTTTTTTGGGGCATATGGTTTTCATCCCCAGTTTTGTACATTCAATGGGGGGGTCCCTTCTGGGGTTCCTGAGGAGGAGCGTTTCTCGTCGTCACTTGCTTCAGTGTGGAGAGGTGTATTGAATAATCTGAGTGTTATGGGGAACCGTTATAAACGTATGGCTGATAGGAGGAGAGTTTCTGGTCCAGATCTTAATGTGAACGATCTGGTATGGTTGTCTACCAGGAATATAAAACTTAAAGTTCCCTCCTGGAAGCTGGGCCCCAGATTCATCGGGCCGTACAGGATCAGTTCCATAATTAATCCTGTGGCATTTCGTCTGGACCTCCCTCCTACGTTTAAAATCCACAATGTGTTCCACAAGTCATTACTTAAGAGGTACGTGGCACCAGTCATACCATCACCTCTACCTCCTCCTCCAGTGGTGGTCAATGGTAACTTGGAGTTTCAAGTGTCAAAGATCATTGACTCACGTCTGAATCGCCGGTCCCTTCAGTACTTGGTGCATTGGAAGGGGTATGGTCCAGAGGAGAGGACGTGGGTTCCTGCGTCTGACATTAACGCAGATCGTTTGGTGCGGACCTTCCACAGAACTCACCCGGGCAAACCTGGCCCTGAGGGTCCGGAGGCCCCTCGTAGAAGGGGGGGTACTGTCATGTGTGCATTGCCACGAAGATCGTCGCGGTTGCACATTCTGACTTCTCACAGCTGAGTTGCTGTTTCTTTGTGTTTGGCAGTTAGGGAGTTAATTCTGTCTGTGCTCAGTTCTGGGACTGGGTGCAGTTTCTCCCGGCTGCAATTAATTATTTGTTGATTGGTTTCCTTTAAATCTCTGGTTGTCTGTGTTGGGAGTTGCCAGTGAAATTCTTCATGCAGACCACAGATAGGATTGTATCTGTATAGACTTAAGTTAAAGAGCTCCTTAGTTGTTTTAAGCTCACCTTGCTTAGAGTTTAATATCCCAGATCATTTATGTTCCTTCTGTGTTTGAGTGTGTATGCAAGTCTGTGTTTTCTCCAGTCTGTCTAATATGTCTAATCTGTGTATTTAGCAGAGATCAGCCCGTATTCCTTTGGTGGTAATCAGTATCCTTCTTAGGACTGATTACAGGGTTCAGGGACTGATAGGAGACAGGGTTAGGCTGGAGACTTGGACCTCTGAACCATTATCAGTACCTCCAAGGTGAGGGAATAGTTAGGACCCAGTTTAGGGTCAGGTTAGACCCCCGGTCCTCCTCTTTCCTGTGACAGTGTATCAAGTCCTCAAGATTAACCCTGAGTTCAACGGATTTCGTGTCAGGTAAGTCTATTCTGTATTTGCATGCTGATGTTGCTGATCTGTGTGTTGTATGGGGTGTTGTTCTTTTGAGAGTAGTTTACTGACATCGTACACATATCATAAGACCGCGTGACATTCCCATGAGTTGTCCTCCACTGGGTAGCCCTGCCATTTAATCAAATATTGCAACTGATTTCTGTACAACCTGGAATCTAGAATCCTTTCCACCATAAATTCTTCCTGACCATCGACCAGCACTGGGTCAGGGCAAGGAGAAGAACGTCCAGGAAACGTATTGGGTGTTGCAGCCTTTAGTAGGGATACATGAAAGACAGGGTGGATTCTCATAGTTCTGGGTAGTTGAAGACGACAAGCAACAGCACTTATAATCTTATTGATCTTATAAGGTCCAATGTACTTATGTCCCAATTTAGACGATGGAATCTTTAATTTAAGATTTCTGGTTGACAGCCAGACCAAATCTCCTACCTTGAAAGCTGGTGCAGGTTTACGAAATTTATCTGCTGCTTTCTTGTACCTTTCCTGAGCCAATTCTAGATTTTCCTTTAGAAGATCCATATTCTTTTGTAAAGAAGTGATTCTTTCAGCCACTGCCGGCAAGGGCGTATCTATGGGAAATCGAGGAAGAATGTTTGGATGATAACCTAGATTGGAGTAAAAAGGAGACTGCTTAGTGGAGGCGCTCTGAGAGTTGTTATAAGAGAACTCAGCCAGTGGAAGTAGATCCACCCAATCATCCTGTAGGTGGCAGATAAAACAGCGGAGATACTGCTCCAGGGTCTGATTGGTTCGTTCTGTCTGTCCATTAGTCTGGGGATGAAAAGCAGAAGAAAGGTTTACTTTAATGTCCAATGCTGCACAGAAATTTTGCCAAAACCTTGAAGTGAATTGCACCCCTCGATCCGAAATGACCTCATCCGGTACTCCATGTAAGCGAAACACATTCTTAATCATCAAGTCTGATGTCTGTTTTGCAGTGGGTAAGCCGACACAAGGGATAAAATGAGCTGCCTTTGTTAGACGGTCAACCACCACTAGAATGGTGTTCTTCCCTTGAGAGGTTGGTAACTCCACAATGAAGTCCATAGAAATGGATCCCCACGGGCGGGACGGGGTGGGAAGAGGTTGCAACAGACCAGTTGGTGAGGAGCGAGGTGTTTTGCATCTTGCACAGACTTCACATGAAGTGACATAGTTTAAGACATCTTTCCTGTAAGTGGGCCACCAAAAGAAACGAGAAAGAAATTCTTGTGTCTTTAGAATTCCCCTATGCCGGCTATCTTGGAATCGTGGATGAGTTGCAATACTCTCAATCTGACTGTTTCAGGTATATACAGACGTTGTCCCTGAATCCACACACCATTCTTAAAGACAAGACTTACGTCCCTTGGGGGTTGAGCCAACAAAGAATCCGCATGGTATGCTTCCTTGATGTCCTTAAGTAGGTCTTGATTATGAATCACTCCCAGGAATCTAGAGTCAGGAAGAATAGTCTTAGGAGGAGTAAGTGGACGTGTCTCTGCTGAATGAATCCTAGAGAGTGCATCAGCCTTTCCATTGCGCGATCCTGGTCTATAAGAAATGACAAAATTAAATTGGTTTAGGAAAAGATTCCAGCGAGCCTGGCGAGGAGTCAGGCACTTAGCCGACCTGATAAATTCAAGGTTACGATGGTCTGTCAGGACGACTATTTGCTGTGCAGCTCCCTGAAGAAGGTGTCTCCATTCCTTGAAGGCGGCAATAATGGCCAACAATTCTCTATTGCCCACATCGTAGTTCCTCTCAGCCGAAGACAACTGCTGGGAAAAGAAGGCACAGGGATGCAAGACATTCTTCTCACCTGTTCTCTGAGAGAGTATAGCTCCAACGGCACAGTCTGAAGCATCCACCTCTATTATGAAGGCAAGCTCGGGGTTGGGATGTACTAAGATAGGTGCGGTGGTAAATTTATCCTTTAAACAGGAAAATGCTTCCTGAGCTTGCGGGGTCCAGGAGAACCTAGACTGTTTCCGGGTAAGTTGGGTGATAGGTGACACTACCTCAGAAAAATTCTTAATGAAACGTCTATAGAAGTTGGCAAACCCGATGAAACGCTGCACCTCCTTCACATTTCTAGGAATTGGCCAATCCTTGATGGCTTGGGTCTTGCTTCCATCCATACTAATCCCTTGCGTAGATAGTACATACCCCAGAAATTGAATTTCGGTCCTATGGAATTCACATTTTTCAAGTTTGATGTAGAGATGGTTTTGTCTTAAGCGTTCTAAGACCATTCTCACATGTCCATGATGTTCCTCTGTGGAGTTAGAAAAAATTAGAATATCATCCAGATAAATCACCACAAATGTATCTAGGAGATCCCTGAAGATATCATTCACGAAGTGTTGGAAAGTGGCTGGGGCGGTACTCAGACCAAAAGGCATAACTAGATATTCAAAGTGTCCATAGCGTGACCTGAAAGCAGTCTTCCATTCATCCCCAGGTCTAATACGGACCAAGTTATAGGCCCCACGGAGATCCAATTTAGAGAAAATTTTGGCATGCCGCACTCTCTCCAACAACTCAGGGATTAAAGGCAATGGATAACGGTTTCTAATAGTAACCTTATTGAGTTCCCTATAGTCTATGCAGGGTCTCAGAGATCCATCTTTCTTCTTCACAAAGAAGATGGGTGCACCTGCGGGAGATGAAGAGGGGCGTATGAAGCCCTTGGCTAAATTTTTGTCTATATAATCCTTCAAAGCTTTTAGCTCGGGCCCCGCTAGGGGGTAGATCTTACCAAAAGGTATCTCGGCTCCAGGCAATAATTCAATTGGACAATCATATGGACGGTGAGGAGGAAGCTGATCAGCGTTCTTCTTGTCACATAAATCCACATAGTCCTGGTATACAGCTGGTAGTTCAGGGACTGACATGGTTCCTTTAGGAACAGAGCAAGCTGAAACTCCTTGACTCATCTGTTTCTCCGGAAAGTGTAATTCCTTGGTCTCCCAGTTAATCGTAGGATTCTGCGCCTGCAGCCATGGTAGCCCTAGAATAATGGGAAAGTGGGGAGAAGAGATAAGCAAAAAAGACATTTTCTCCTGATGATCTTTGCCCATAAGGACCCTCAAAGGCTCTGTTTCTTGATCCACTGGTCCAGAAGTCAGTAGAGAGCCATCCACAGTCTCCATCTGTACTGGAGTAGCCTTCTTCACTGAACGTATCCCCTGTTTCAGAGCAAAGGAGATATCCATGAAATTTCCACTTGCTCCTGAGTCCATCATAGCAGAGCTAGACACCCAGACTGAGTCAACCCAGAGTTTGATGGAAAGGAAGCAATGAGAATTGTTTCTTTTACAACTCAGCTGGGACACCGCTGAGGAAACTTGAAAAATTGCAGCGTTTATACCGTCATCGTCCCCAGAACTAACAGAGTTTAAGTCCGAAAAATCAAGATCTCTTGCAGCAGATCTCTCTGGAGCCTGAGGCTCGAACATGACAGAGCTCCTCTCGCAACACTCACAGTGAATGACTGCTGCAGTAGTCTTACGAGAACGGCTGGGGCAGTTTATAATGAAGTGCCCTGACTTACCACAGTAGAAACATAGATTTTCCTTTATACGATGTTCTTTGCGTGCATCACTAACCCGTCTTTGTAAAGAGTCCACCTGCATGGGTTCAGGTTCTGGTTCCCTTGTGATCCTACTCAAAGGTTCCTTAGCTGAGGAGGGAGGTAGTAAAAGGTTAGTGCGATTATTTTCGAACCATCTCTCTTGTCTGCGTTCAGTCAGACGAGCATCAATACGGATACAATAGTTAATAAAGTCACCTAACGCAGTGGGAGGGTCGGCATGAGCAAGTTCATCCTTAATCAGTGGAGACAACCCTTTCCGAAAAATAGATTTTTTAGCGGAAGTGTCCCAAGTGGTATCAAGAGCCCATCTCCTGAAATCCAGGGCATATTCGGCTACTGAACGCTTACCTTGGCATAAAGTTAACATGGCTGCTTCAGCTGTTGCACCTCGATTGGGGTCATCAAACACCTGCCCCATGGCTGAAATAAAAGCATCAAGGTGATTCAAACAATCATCCTCAGTCTCAATCAGAGGGTTTGCCCACATCAAAGCCTTATTGGTAAGCAACATGATTATAGTAAGCACTTTGGATCGTTCAGTGGGAAATTGTGAAGCATGTGCAGAGAAAAATAAATTGCATTGATTAATAAATCCCCTGAATTTCTCACGTTCACCGCCAAAACGAAAAGGAGGTAATTTGGGGATCCCAGAACTAGGGGTTATGGCAGGAGCCTGGGCTCGTTCCTCTAGAGCCTCAATCCTGGCTCGCAATTCCTGGGTAGTCTGTCCAAACACTTGCAAATTATGATTAGTGAGGTCCTGTAGGCTTGCAAAACGGGTTTTTAAAGTTTGTACATCTGAAAGGATTGTATCAGTCACTCCGCAAAGTTCCTTTATGCGGGCCTCCATCTTCCAGATCTTTTAAGGCAGAAGTGCTGGAAGAGGAAAGGAAAAAAAAAAAAAAAAAAAACAATAGTGTTTACCTGTGGTAACACTCCAGAGTAAAATTATAAGGGAATGCGCTCACCTGGAATGGTTGTGAGAAGTCACAACCACTGTCATCACATAAGGTATTAAACGGACATCTGATATCCACAGTCACAGCAGACACGGCTTTCCCAGACCCAGCAGACACTAAACATTGGCTCCTGAATCTTGTCATGTATAGTGTACAGTTCCTATAGCGTCTTGTGCTTGGGTGCGAGGAAAACACAGGAGACATAGGTTGATATGAAATGACTTGTATTACTTCATACAAGCATGCTGAAAAGTTCACACAGTTTGCAGGAACAGCGACAGGAGACACAGCAGGCCAGAGTAACTTCAAGCACTACAATAAATCTCCAAAGCAGGTTCAGGATCTCTTCTCTGTACCGTAATTCCTCTGCAAACATGGATTCACCAAACAGCAGGTTTCCAGAGTCCAAAAGTGTTCCAAGGTTCCTCAGTAGGGAATAGCTGGAGTACAAGTCCAAGGCTTCCAGGAGTCAGGTCACAGACTGACTGAGGCTTGATTCAGGAGCACTGATTGTTCAGCTGAGACTGCTTAAGAAGCAAGAGGGAAGAATCAGGGCGGGAACATGAAAACTGGAAACTCCATATTAACTGAGGGCAAGAGCTGCAGAAAGACAGAAAGCAAAATGGCCGACGAAAAACTGAGTTTCAAGGAACATGTCAACAGAGACAAAGAACCTTATAGGTACGCTCCGGGAACCGCGGCGCCAGGGGGCCATTAGAGACTTCAAACTCCAGGTGGGCTGGGGGTTCATCCACGAACCAGGCCTGTACCAGGAGGTCTTTGTTAATCGCAGGGATGTGGAGTCTCACCTGCCAGAGGGGCACCCGGGAAGGGATCTGATTATAGGGGATGTTGTCACCTACACGCGACACTGGGGTCTTAAGGGGTGGTATGCCCTGAATGTCTCCCGGGTCAGCGACCCCGTCCCTGAAGCTGGAAACGTACCCCGTGTCTCAGCGTCCCAAGCCACAGCCCCATCAGCGCCCGGCCGCGCACTTGCAACCTATTCTGCAGC
>JARQOD010014045.1:0-12126 GCA_033576555.1 Oophaga sylvatica
AAGGAAACCACAAAATTAAAACGTGTGAAAAACAAGGCCCACCTGGCCTGTCTAGGATTAAGTTGCTTGGCTGATTCCAGATAAACCAGATTCTTATGGTCCGTGAGGACCACCACCTGATGTTTGGCTCCCTCCAGCCAATGTCTCCACTCTTCAAAAGCCCACTTCATGGCCAATAACTCCCGATTACCCACGTCATAATTACGTTCAGTTGGAGAAAATTTTCGAGAGAAAAAGGCACAAGAGTTACTTTTAGAGGTCTCTGGATCTCTTTGGGACAAAACGGCACCTGCCCCAATTTCAGAGGCATCAACCTCCACCTGAAATGGCAGAGAAACATCAGGCTGCCGTAGAACAGGAGCAGAAGTGAATCTCTGCTTAAGTTCCTGAAACGCAGAGACTGCCTCAGGAGGCCAATTCACCACATCAGAACCCTTCTTGGTCAAATCAGTCAATGGTTTAACAATAACAGAGAAATTACCAATAAATTTATGATAAAAATTGGCAAAACCCAAGAATCTCTGAAGAGCCTTTAATGAAGTAGGTTGGACCCAATCACAGATGGCCTGAACCTTGACCGGGTCCATTTCAATAACAGATGGGGACAAAATGAATCCCAGAAATGAGATCCTCTGTACGCCAAAAAGACACTTTGATCCCTTCACATACAGAGCATTCTCTCTCAAAATCTGGAACACAGTCCGAACATGTTTCACATGAGAGTCCCAATCATTGGAAAAAATCAAGATATCATTCAAATAAACAATCAGAAATTTATCCACAAAATCCCTGAAAATGTCATTCATGAAGGACTGGAAGACAGAAGGAGCATTAGTGAGCCCAAAGGGCATCACTAGGTACTCAAAATGCCCCTCTGGGGTATTAAATGCCGTCTTCCATTCATCCCCGTGCTTAATGCGAATAAGGTTATATGCCCCCCTGAGGTCAAGCTTGGTAAACCAAGTAGCACTTTTCACCCTGGAAAACAGGTCAGAAATCAAGGGTAACGGATAT
This sequence comes from Oophaga sylvatica, assembly GCA_033576555.1. Lineage (NCBI taxonomy): Eukaryota > Metazoa > Chordata > Amphibia > Anura > Dendrobatidae > Oophaga > Oophaga sylvatica. Next base: position 1,015 of record JARQOD010014045.1, read on the forward strand.
TGATATTTCACAGTGATATTGTTCAAGAGACGATAATCAATACACGGCCTTAATGAACCATCCTTTTTGGCCACAAAGAAAAAACCGGCACCCAAGGGTGAAGAGGATGGTCTGATATGTCCCTTCTCCAATGACTCCTTGATATAAGACCGCATAGCGTCATGTTCAGGTACAGACAAGTTAAAAAGGCGACCTTTAGGGAATTTACTACCAGGCACTAATTCAATAGCGCCGTCATAGCTCCTATGGGGGGGCAAGGATGCAGATTTACTTTCGCTAAACACATCAGAAAAATCAGTCAAAAAGTCAGGAACATCCTGAGCCTGGGGGAGGCAGAAAAAACAGGAGTGTTGGCATTAACACATTGGCAGCCCCAACTGTTTACAGACACAGATTTCCAATCCAAAACAGGATTATGAGACTGTAACCAAGGGAAACCCAGTACAATAATGTGATGCAGATTATACAGCACCAAAAATTTGCAATTCTCCTGATGATCAGGTTCAACCCTCATTATCACCTGAGTACAGAACTGGGGTTTATTCTCAGCTAAAGGGGTAGAATCGATCCCCAGTAGGGTAATAGACTTCCGTAGGGGTATCAAGGGAAACCCACAACGTTTAGCAAAATCAAAATCCATCAGGTTAACAGCTGCTCCCGAATCAACAAAAGCCTGAGTAGAAAATGTGGACAGGGAGCAAATCAGGGTAACAGTCAACAAAAATTTAGTCTGAACACTACGCAAGACAACTGAACGTGCAAAACGTCTTCCCCGCTTAGGGCAGACTGAAATAGCATGAGAGGCATCACCACAGTAGAAACATAACCCATTGCGTTTTCGAAACTCATGACGCTGTGCCCCAGACACCACTCTATCACACTGCATGGGTTCAGAAGCTGGTTCACAAGGCAACACTATCTCACGCATACCTCTACGCTCACGCAAACGTCTGTCAATTTGAATCGCTAATGACATAGAATCATTGAGACCAGAGGGGACAGGGAATCCCACCATAACATCCTTTACATTCTCTGACAGACCCTTCCGAAAAAGGCTGCCAAAGCATCGTCATTGCATTTGGTCAGGACTGCCCACCTTCGGAATCTCTGACAGTATAACTCAGCGTCCTCAAGCCCCTGATTTAATGTCAACAAGGCTTTTTCAGCTTGATCAGTGACATTAGGCTCATCGTACAATAACCCCAGAGCCTGAAAAAAATGCATCAACATTACTCAAAACAGGGTCCCCAGGTGTCAGGGAAAAAGCCCAATCCTGAGGATCGCCACGCAGGAGAGAGATGACAATTTGAACCTGCTGTGCTGCGTTCCCTGATGACTTAGATTTTAAGGCAAAAAACAACTTACAGTTATTTTTGAAATTCAGAAATTTAGCTTGATCCCCTAAAAACAAATCTGGCATGGGAATCCTAGGTTCCACAACAGGCAACCCTGCAAGATAGGTAGCAATACTCCGAACTTCAGTGGCAAGCTGATCCACACGGCCAGACAACTGTGCAATCTCCATTGAGAGAAAAAAAAATCCTCCACGCTCAGTTGTCTTGGGTAGTGTTCAGACTAAGTTTTTATTAACTGTCACTCTGATATGCTCTCTGTCCTCATTTTCTGCTCAGGCTTTCGTTGATTCTGGAGCAGCTATTAACCTGATGGATTATGATTTTGCTAAACGTTGTGGGTTTCCCTTGATACCCCTACAGAAGTCTATTCCCCTACTGGGGATCGATTCTACCCCTTTGGCTGAGAATAAACCCCAGTTTTCTACTCAGGTGATAATGAGGGTTGAACCTGATCACCAGGAGTGCTGCAAATTTTTGGTTCTATATAATCTGCATGACATTATCGTGCTGGGTTTCCCTTGGTTACAGTCTCATAATCCTGTTTTGGATTGGAAATCTGTGTCTGTAACCAGTTGGGGCTGCCAATGTGTTAATACCAACACTCCTGTTTTTTCTGCCTCTCCCCAGGCTCAGGATGTTCCTGACTTTTTGATTGATTTTTCTGATGTGTTTAGCGAAAGTAAATCTGCATCCTTGCCTCCCCATAGGAGCTATGACTGCGCTATTGAATTAGTGCCGGGTAGTAAATTCCCTAAAGGTCGCCTTTTTAACTTGTCTGTACCTGAACATGACGCTATGCGGTCTTATATCAAGGAATCATTGGAGAAGGGTCATATCAGACCATCCTCTTCACCCTTAGGTGCCGGTTTTTTCTTTGTGGCCAAAAAAGATGGTTCATTAAGGCCGTGTATTGATTATCGTCTCTTGAACAATATTACTGTGAAATATCAATACCCGTTACCCTTGATTTCTGACCTGTTTTCCAGGGTGAAAAACGCTACTTGGTTTACCAAGCTTGACCTCAGGGGGGCGTATAACCTTATTCGCATTAAGCACGGGGATGAATGGAAGACGGCATTCAATACCCCTGAAGGGCATTTTGAGTACCTAGTGATGCCCTTTGGGCTCACTAATGCTCCTTCTGTCTTCCAGTCCTTCATGAATGACATTTTCAGGGATTTGGTGGACAAATTTCTGATTGTTTATTTGGATGATATCTTGATTTTTTCTAATGACTGGGACTCTCATGTGAAACATGTTCGAACTGTATTCCAGATTTTGAGAGAGAATGCTCTGTATGTGAAGGGATCAAAGTGTCTTTTTGGCATACAGAGGATCTCATTTCTGGGATTCATTTTGTCCCCATCTGTTATTGAAATGGACCCGGTCAAGGTTCAGGCCATCTGTGATTGGGTCCAACCTACTTCATTAAAGGCTCTTCAGAGATTTTTGGGTTTTGCCAATTTTATCGTAAATTTATTGGTAATTTCTCGGTTATTGTTAAACCATTAACTGATTTGACCAGAAAGGGTTCTGATGTGGTGAATTGGCCTCCTGAGGCAGTCTCTGCATTTCAGGAACTTAAGCAGAGATTCACTTCTGCTCCTGTTCTACGGCAGCCTGATGTTTCTCTGCCATTTCAGGTGGAGGTTGATGCCTCTGAAATTGGGGCAGGTGCCGTTTTGTCCCAAAAAGATCCAGAGACCTCTAAAAGTAACCCTTGTGCCTTTTTCTCTCGAAAATTTTCTCCTACTGAACGTAATTATGACGTGGGTAATCGGGAGTTATTGGCCATGAAGTAGGCTTTTGAAGAGTGGAGACATTGGCTGGAGGGAGCCAAACATCAGGTGGTGGTCCTTACGGACCATAAGAATCTGGTCTATCTGGAATCTGCCAAGCGACTCAATCCTAGACAGGCCAGGTGGGCCTTGTTTTTCACACGTTTTAATTTTGTGGTTTCCTTTCTTCCTGGCACTAAGAATGTTAAGGCGGATGCCCTCTCGAGGAGTTTCCTTGCGGACTCTCCTGAGTTATCTGATCCTTCTGTTATTTTGAAAGAGGGTGTAGTTCTTTCCGCCATCTCGCCCAATTTGAGACTTGCTCTGGAGGGGTGTCAGGAGGATAGGCCCGAGCGCTGCCCTGTTGGAAAATTGCTTGTCCCGGACCAATGGAAAAAGAGTGTGATGTCTGAGATTCATTGTTCCGCGTTGGCTGGGCATCCCGGAGTTTTTGGTACCAGAGACTTGGTTAGTCGGTCCTTTTGGTGGCCTACCTTGTCTCGTGATGTCAGGGAATTTGTGCAGTCCTGCGGGACTTGCTCTCGCTCCAAGCCTTGCTCTAGCTCTAGTGGTTTGTTGATGCCATTGCCTGTGCCCAAGAGACCATGGACCCATATCTCTATGGATTTCATTTCCGATCTTCCTGTTTCTCAGAGAATGACCACCATCTGGGTAATTTGTGATAGGTTTTCCAAAATGATACATCTTGTGCCATTACCTAAGTTGCCTTCCTCCTCTGAATTGGTGCCGTTGTTCCTTCAGCACGTGGTTCGTTTACACGGCATTCCTGAGAACATTGTGTCTGACAGAGGAGTCCAGTTTGTTTCCAGATTTTGGAGGACTTTTTGTTCTAAACTTGGTGTTCAATTGTCTTTCTCCTCGGCATTTCATCCTCAGACCAATGGTCAAACTGAGAGAACAAACCAGACATTGGAGACTTATCTAAGATGCTTTGTGTCTGCTGATCAGGATGACTGGGTCTCTTTTTTGCCTTTGGCTGAGTTTGCTCTTAATAATAGGGCTAGCTCTGCCACTTTGATGTCTCCGTTTTTCTGTAATTCTGGGTTTCACCCTCGATTTTCTTCAGGACAGACGGAGGCTTCTGTCTGTCCAGGTGTTGACTCTGTTGTGGAGCGTATGCAACAGATTTGGGACCAGGTAGTGGAGAGGTTGTCCCTCTCTCAGGAGAAGGCCCAGCGGTTTGCTAACCGGCATAGGACTGATGGTCCTCGGTTTAAAGTGGGGGACTTGGTCTGGTTGTCCTCAAAGAATATTCCTATGAGAGTAGCATCTCCTAAATTTAAGCCTAGGTTCATTGACCTTATAAGATCATGGAGATTATTAATCCTGTTTCTTTCGTTTGCTTCTTCCAGGGACATTTAAGATCCATAACGTGTTCCACAAGTCCTTGTTGAAGAGGTTTGTTGAGCCAGAGGTTCCTGCTGCTGTGCCTCCTGACCCTGTTTTGGTTGAGGGCAATCTGGAGTATGTGGTTGAGAAAATATTGGATTCTCGTTTTTCTAGACGGAAACTCCAGTATTTGGTTAAATGGAGAGGTTATGGTCAGGAAGACAATTCTTGGGTGTTTGCTTCGGACATCCATGCTAGGAGACTTATCCGTGCGTATCATAGAACTCATCCTGACCGACCTGGTTGCTCAAATGAGGTTCGGTGACCCCTCCTCAAGGGGGGGTACTGTTGTGAATGGGTTTGAGATGAGTTCTGAGCAGAGGCTCCCTCTGGTGGTTACAAGCGGTGCTAGTGAAGATTGTGAGGACTGGGAATCAGGTGTTACTGACTGGTCTTATATAAGGGAGTCATTTTCCCATCAGGGTTGCCGGTGATCAATTGTTCTGGTCTGAATCCTTCATTCCAGTTTCCCTTGTAGCCTGCTGTGTCGTGTCTGCATCTCCTGCTAACAGATAAGACTTTTTCTTCTTTTGTGTTTGTGCTATATTTTTGCATTTTGTCCTGCACTTCGTGGGGGCCTTCAGGGTCCCCTCCGGGGGCTTCTGCCCTCTCAGTTTAGTTCAGCCACTGAGTTTTGTTCTTTTGCTTTTTCCAGTTTTTTCAGTGGCTGCTGTTTTGATTTTGTTACACCAGAGAACTAATTTAGGTGGTAGAGGTCGTGTGATCTCAGGTGATTTTGAAATTAGTAGAGTTGGTGCTTTTCAGGTTTTCTGGGATTGCAGTAAGTACCCTTCCTATCCTTTTCTATTTAGATAGTTTGGGCCCCAGCGTTTGCTCATACTATTTTCTTTCTGTGTCAGTATTTCCTCTTGTCTAACCGCCATTACATGTTTGGGGGCTTTCTATTATCTTTGGGGTTCTGCTCCGGGGCAGATAGCTTTCCTATTTCTATCTTTAGGTGTAGTTAGTTTCTCAGGCTGTGACGAGGCGTCTAGGACCAACGTAGGAACGCTCTACGGCTGCCTCTAGTTGTGGTGGTTAGTCAGGGTACTGCAATCTCATAGATTCCAACTGCTCTGGTGTATTGCCTTTTTTTGCCTGCACTCCTCAGCTGCCGAAACATAACAGAAAGCCCCCAAACATGTAATGGCGGTTAGACAAGAAGTAGCATGTACACAGACAGAAAATAGAATGAGCAAACGCTGGGGCCAATCTGTCTAGACAGAAAAGTACAGGAAAGGATACTCACTGCAATCCAAAAAAACCCTAAAAAATACCAACTCTTCTGATTGCAAAAACACCTGAGATCACACGATCTCTACCACCTAAAATCAGATCTCTGGTGTAACAAAACTAAGCCGCAGCCACTGAAAAAACAGGAAAAAGCAAATGAACAAATAACAGTGGCTTCAGATAAACTGAGAGGAGCACAAGCCCCCGAGGGACCTTGCTGACCTCCACAGAAGTGCAGGGAACAATGCAAAAAGCAAGCACAAAAATAAAAGCAGAAAATATCTTATCTGATAGCAGAAGATGTAGGCAAGACTCATCAAACTTCCAAATGAACCAGGAACCACAATTGAGACAAGAACAATTGATCACCGGCAACCATCATGGGAGGGAACCTCCCTTATATCAGACCAGTCAGCGATCCCAGATTGCCATTCCTCGCTGAAAGGCTCAGTACTGTCTGTAACCACCAGAGGGAGCCTCTGCTCAGAAACCATCTCTAGCACATTCATAACACTGATCCTCCTTCCTCCCACCATGCCGAGTGCCGTGACACAACTGATTCCACACTTGGACACTCCGAAGAGCTGTTCAGTTTTCCATTTGGAGATTCAGGCCTCTTGCCTGCTCCACTTGAAGAGGGGCAAGATGATATTCCATGTAGCGACGCACAAAACTTTGAGCAGCCACGGTCACAAGAGGTGGACGATGATGAGACACAATTGCCGTAAAGTCAGGAGGAGAAGCAGGGTGTGGATGTGGGAAGACGAGGTGGTGGATGACATAGTGACTGACCCAACCTGGCAGGAGGACTTGCAGAGCGAGGACAGCAGCACACATGGGGAAGGAGGCATAGCCCCCAACAGGCAGGAAGAAGCAGTGTGTTGGCCGCAGACAGAAGGCGTGCATCCATTCCCCGTAACACCAACAGGATGGAAGTTGCCAGTCCAACTGTTAGATCTTCCCTAGTCTGGTTATTTTTTGAAAGATAACCCCAAACAGGCCATTTGCAGCACTTGCCATGCCTGCATCAGCAGGGTAGCAAAACTACCAGCCTGACCACCACCAGCATGATTAGGCACATGGCAGCAAAGCACCCAACTTTGTGGGCCAAACCCCAGGTCCAGGAACACTGTCTGCAGGGGACAACACTGCTTCTTCACTGTTTTTGTACAAGCCAATCCCCAGTTCACCGTGCCTGTGAAGATGTCTCAGGCCCTGCAACTGTTGTTGCCCACAGTCAACCAGCACCATCATCACGCCCGTCCACATCCTTGTCCCAGCCCAGCCTTCAGTTGTCTATACCCCAGTTATTGGAACGCAAGCGGAAATACCCAGCCAATGCCCCACAGGCCACAGTACTTAATTCGCACAGTTCTCGTCTGCTTGCGCTCGAAATGTTGCCTTTTAGGCTCGTTGAGAAGGAAGCTTTCTGCAACCTGATCGCTGCAGCTGTCCCAAGGTACTCGGTCCCCAGTCGCCACTATTTCTCTCGTTGTGCCGTACCGGCATTACACCAGCATATGTCCCACAACATTACTCGTGCCCTCAACAATGCTGTTACTGGAAAAGTCCACCTAACCACGGACACGTGGACAAGTACCTGTGGGCAGGGACGGTACATCTCACTGACGTCACACTGGTTAACATAGTGGAAACTGGGACCCAGTCAGACCTTGGGATGGAACACATCATTCCCACGCTGAGGATTGTGGGGCCTAAGTCAATCAGGGTTGCCCCCACAGTCTACAGCTCCTGCACCTCCTCCTCTTCTTCAGCCTCCATCTCTGAAATGAACACATCAGTCAGAAGCTGGAAGCACTGTAGCACTGCCTCAGCCAAGCGGCAACAAGCTGTGCTGAAGCTAATCTGCATAAGTGACAAACCGCACAATGCAGAAGAGTTGTGGACAGCGCTGAAAGAGTAGTCAGATATTTGGATGACACCGCTGAACCTACATCCAGACATGGTCGTGTGTGACAATGGCCAGAACCTGGTGGCGACTCTGAGGCAAGGTCAGCTCACACACGTACCTTGCCTGGCCCTTGTGCTTAACCTCGTGGTTCAACGTTTTCTCAAAAGTAACCTGGAGCTGCCGGAACTGCTAGTGAAAGTACGCTGTCTGTCTGCCCATTTTAGAAAGTCAGCGACAGCTTCAGCCGCCCTTGCCATGCTTCAGCAGCGTTTGCAGCTTCCGGCTCACCGACTGGTGTGTGATGTCCCCACGCGTTGGAACTCTACACTGCATACGTTGGAAAGGATTTGTGAGCAGAAGAGGGCAGTTGTTGACTACCAGCATCAACAAGGCCGTCAATATTGAGTTCAAACTCCACACAATACATCAGGATGTGGACATGGATATCAGACATACTGTATGTACCATCCTCCAGAATTTTGAGGACTGCACCAAGATGGTGAGTAGCGATGACGCCATAGTTAGCGTCACCTTCCCGCTTCTCAGCATTCTGAAAACCTCTCTGCTCACAGTTAAAGATACAACCTATAAAAGGCTATCACCTAAATATGCAAAGATCACAAAAATCAATACAAGAAGTGCAAAGTAAGAGAATTCAGTGCATGATAATCAGACTCAAAAGAAAGGGCCGCACCATGAGAATTCAATATATAAAAGAGTAATAGCTTTTGTTAGATAATTAATTGTAAAAACATACAAACAATATATATGGAGAGATGTGACAGTGGTGAACCAAAAGGTGAAACTACAAAGGTACCCAGATAATGAAAACAGGCTTGTACATACTCAGATAATACACACAAAAATGCTAGTGCAAGGTATAAATCACTAAAGCCCATATAACAGACTACAAAAAGTTGGTCACACTAAAAAGGGGCAAGGTGAAACTGTCAGTGAAGGCTGTATGCCAATACATAGACAAAATAGTATAGTAAATGTGTGCACATAGTAATCAATCAGTAACTTCGGAAAAAAGGCAACAGCGCCGAAACGCGCGTTGGGGTTGGTGGCACCACTGGGTCTCAGATATGTTTTCAGGTTACTGAAATTTGGACTCATCAGACCAAAGCACAGATTTCCACTGGTCTAATGTCAATTCCTTGTGTTCTTTAGTCCAAACAAGTCTCTTCTGCTTGTTGCCTGTCCTTAGCAGTGGTTTCCTAGCAGCTATTTTACCATGAAGGCCTGCTGCACAAAGTATCCTCTTTACAGTTGTTGTAGAGATGTGTCTGCTGCTAGAACTCTGTGTGGCATTGACCTGGTCTCTAATCTGAGCTGCTGTTAACCTGCGATTTCTGAGGCTGGTGACTCGGATAAACTTATCCTCAGAAGCAGAGGTGACTCTTGGTCTTCCTTTCCTGGGGCGGTCCTCATGTGAGCCAGTTTCCTTGTAGCGCTTGAGGGTTTTTGCAACTGCACTTGGGGACACTTTCAAAGTTTTCCCAATTTTTCGGACTGACTCACCTTCGTTTCTTAAAGTAATGATGGCCACTCGATTTTCTTTACTTAGCTGCTTTTTTCTTGCCATAATACACATTCTAACAGTCTATTCAGTAGGACTATCAGCTGTGTATCCACCAGACTTCTGCACAACACAACTGATGGTCCCAAACCCATTTATAAGGCCAGAAATCCCACTTATTAAACATGACAGGGCACACCTGTGAAGTGAAGACCATTCCCGGTGACTACCTCTTGAAGCTCATCAAGAGAATGCCAAGAGTGTGCAAAGCAGTCATCAAAGCAAAAAGTGGCTGCTTTCAGGAACCTAGAATATAAGACAACATTTCAGTTTATTACACACTTTTTTGAATTCCACATGTGTTAATTCATAGTTTTGATGCCTTCAGTGAGAATGTACAATTTTCATAGTCATGAAATACAGAAAAATCTTTAAATGAGAAGGCGTGTCCAAACTTTTGGTCTGTACTGTATGTATATTCTTCCCATTTATCCTTATATTTTCCATTTTTTCTATCTGTGGAACATTCTCTTATGACCTAGTGTATACCTCTCCAATATAAAAATAGTGAAATACTATTATATTATATTTTTTATTAACCCCTCTCTGACATTAGACGTACTATCCCGTCCATAAAACCCGTGACAATCTGACCATGGACGGGATAGTACGTCATAGGCGATCAGCTGCGCTCCCGGAGGGAGCGCAGCTAATCGCCGCCGGGTGTCAGCTGATTATCAAAGCTGACACCCGGGACTGTGTGTCAGGAGTGGTCACGGACCGCTCCCGGCACATTAATCCCTAGCACACCGCGATCAAACATGATTGCGGTGTACTGGGGGCACAGGGAAGCATCGCGCAGGGAGTGGGCTCCCTGCCGCGCCCCCTGAGACCCTCAGACCAGCCCGATGTGATCGCGCTGTTCTGAGGGCTTCTTCTCTCCCAGGACCTGGATCCAAGATGGCGCCGGGGTCCTGGAGGGAGGCTGCTTCCTCAGTGCCTGCTGAGAGCAGGCACTGAGAAGCCTGCTGCACTGCCTGAGCGATCGCTGGTGTGACAGAGTGCTGTGCACACTATCACACCAGCGATCTGATAAAATACAGTGATGCCCACCCTGGACAAAGTAAAAAAGTTAAAAAAATAAAAAAAAACATGTTATAAAAAAAAAAATCCAAAATAAATAAATAAAAAAAAAAATATTCCCCAATAAATTCATTTCTTCCTGTAAATAAAAAAACCCAAACAATAAAAGTACACATAAATTTTGGGATCGCCGCGTCCGTAACGACCCCCCTACAAACTGTCCCTAGTTAACCCCTTTAGTGAACCCCTTAAAAAAAAAAAAAAAACGAAGCAAAAAATCAATGCTTTAATCATCATAAACCCCGGAACAAAAAGTAGAATAACGCCGATCAAAAAGATCAATAAACTAAACATGGTACCCCCCTGAAAACGTCATCTTGTCCCGCAAAAACGAGCTGCCATACAGCATCATCAGCGAAAAAAAAAAAGTTATAGCTCGCAGAATAAAAACGATGCAAAAATAATTATTTTTTTATATAAAATTGTTTTTATACTAAAAAGCGCCAAAAACATAAAAAAATGATATAAATGAGGTATCGCCATAATCTTTCTGACCCAAAGAATAAAACTGCTTTATCAATTTTAAACCCCACGCGGAACAATAAAACGCCTCCCCCAAAAGAAATTCATGAATTGCTGATTTTTGTTCATTCTAACCTCCCAAAAATCGAAATAAAAAGCGATCAAAAAATGTCACGTGCTCAAAAATGGTACAAATAAAAAGTCAACTCGTACCGCAAAAAAAGACCCCACATATCTGTGGGCCAAAAAATGCAAAAATTTAGCTCCAAAATGTGGCGTCAAAAAACTATTTTTTGC
>JARQOD010014046.1:0-12121 GCA_033576555.1 Oophaga sylvatica
TTTTTCAAAAATACCCCCCCCTACTTTTCTCCCTTACAGTTCCCCCCTTTTTCCCCCGGCCTGAAACTGGCACCGGGCCCAAAAAATTGGAATATGCATTACGGAGTTTCTTGCCCGTTTTGGATCAGAAAGGTCTTCAGTGGCGGCAACCCTGAAAAAAAAGGGGGGGACCGGCTATGACCCAAATTGTAGGTTTTTCCACCTTTTAAAAAAAACCCCGGGGTTTAAAGGATTTTGTACCCCCCCCCATGACACATAGGTTGCCAGCAACATGGCTCACTTTGTCCCCCCCTTCCTCCACTTCTCCAATTCCCCTTGCAGCTGCTGAACGTCCAGCCACACCTCAACATATCCACTTTTCCCTCCCTAACGGGGGTGCCCCCCCAAAGGGCCCCGGCATCGCACGGAGCACCCGGGAATTTTCCCGGGGCCCGAGCAGGTGGGGGGCCACTCGCCATCAACCCCCCGGCGTACATGAGGGGTCCGTCCGTTCCCGGCGCCCACGAGTGTCCCCCTGCTTTCTCAGGGGGCCAGCACTTGCAATACTTACCTCCCTGCTCTAAGGGCTGTGGTCTTCCGGTTTCCTGACGTGACTTCAGGCAGAGGTGCGATGAGTCCTTCTGTGCGCCCTCTGCCGAAAAGTCCCGTGCAGAGCTGGTAGTGGCGCATGGGAGTCCGGTGATAAGTGCCCCGAGGAGCGGTAATTCATTCTTTTAACGGTTGACGCAAATTGGGGAACATTAACCTGGAGAATTTTATGGGGCCCTCTACCCTTGAGCTCATAGTAGGTCCTTATACACTGCAGCTCATCCAGGGGCAACATTACTGGAGCACCCATGGGGCCATTATATATGGAGCATCACGGGACCCCTTTTTTTGGGCATTAATTTGGGGGACCATTTTTTGGGGCTTATATGGGGTCACACACCTGGGGGCATCATTTTGGGGGGCCCATATTCAAGGGGCATCTTGGGTTTCCCCTTATTTATGGGGCCCCAATGGGCCCTTTTTATGGGATCAATGGGCAATTGGGCCTATTCTGTAGGAGTTATAGGGCCCCAATTCTGCAGGAGCATAATGGGGCTCTTCTGATAGGCAATATATGGGGCTCAATTTATTGGCGCAAAAGGGGTGCCCTAATACTGTATGGGGACTATACTGCCCTTTTTTTTGGCTTTTGGAATTAAAAAAGATATCACCATGTAATGTAAAAGTGAAGTATTTGACTGTACTAACCTATTTTCTCCCCCGTATGGGGCTCAGGAATTGTGGAATGTGTTAAAGGGACCACTGAGACTTTTTGGGCCCCGGGGGCCCCCACGAAAACCTGGACCCACCCCCCCCCCCACAACTTTAGCCAAATAAACCCCCCGTTTTCTTGCGTTACTATTAATATAAAGTAAATTAAGGTTAAACAGGCTTAAAGTAATAAGAATTGATTTTTGTTGGCATTGAAATGTGCATGTGGGTGTGTTTACGTCCTTCACTCCTGCCGACTCTTATTCCCCATTGACTTGCATGGGGTCGGATTTCGACTCCGACCCGACCTTTTCGTTAGTCGGTGACTTCGTTCGACCGACTTTGAGAAAGTGGGTTTCACAAAACCGACTGCCCCTAGAAATGCAAAGTCGATCACTCTAGTCACCAGACCTGAACCCAATCGAGGGTTTGGGGTGATCTGGACCGCAGAGTGAAGGCAAAAGGGCCAACAAGGCTAAGCATTCTGGGAACCCTTCCCAAAATTGAGAAGACCCTATCCAGTGACAACCCTTGAAGCCATCAAAGAATGCCAGAGTGTGCAAAACATCATCAAATCAAAAGTGGGGTATTGAGAACCTAGAATATAAGACAATTTTCAGTTGTTTCATACTTTTTTGTTAAGTTATAATTCCACATGTGTTAATTCATGTTTTGATGCCTTTTGTGAATGTACAATTTTCATAGTATGAAAATCAGAAAAATCTTTCAATGAGAAAGTGTGTCCAAACTTTTGGTCTGTACTGTACATTTTGTTCTTCAGTTTGAATTAATACCTGCCACCCTTATTAATAAGTAAAAAAAGAAAAAAAATCTACACCATGATTTACACATTTATTAAAAAATAAAAAAACAAAGTTTAATCTCCAAAGTATTCCATTTAAGCACTTGTGCCCCGAAAAAATCAGAAATTAATAAACAACAAAAATCTTACAAACACCTAATCTTCTGATGCCAATGTCCTCTGCAAAAATAATTAAAATAATAAACAACCAAATTTTCCTCACCCTCACGGTTCGGAACTTTCTGGGACCCAAACTGAAACTTTTTTTAGGTGTTGGGCTAACCCGCCAGACCTGAGCATTCAGGGGTTTTCCCATCAGTTGTACCAGTTATCATTGGCAGAAAACAACTTGCACTGAGGTCAGGGTCTTGCAACAGGATAATGAAACAAAACACACAGCTAAAAAACCCAAGAAGGCTAAGAGGAAACAGGACTATTCTGAAGTGGCCTTCTGTGAGCCCTGACCTAAATCCTATTGAGCATTTTTAAGAACTGAAACATGCCATTGGAAAAGGTAACCTTCAAAAACGAGACAATGAAGCAGTTTGTTCTTGAGGTGGCCAAAATACCTGTCGAGGCTGCAGAAGTCTCATTGACAGTTACAGGAATCGCAGTGATTGCTACAAAAAAGGTTTGCAACAAATATTAAGTTAAGGGTACCATCTTTCTGTCCGGCCTATTTTATGATTTTTTTTTTTTTAAAATCTGTGGAAGTGGTTGAAAAGCAAAGTCTGACTTTCTTTGTTTATTTTCATAAATTTTTGATTTATTATTACTTTTGTCAGATTCAAAATTAAATTTTTTGGCCATTTTGGGTTTTTTTTGGTCATTAAGGGGTACCAAACATTTTGACCATGTGTATAATACCCTGTTCAGTCACCTGATCTGAAGGCTTTTCAACACAAAGTATGGGGAAGCAATGTTCTTGATGTCAAGACAACAAAAACTACATAAATTGTAATACAATAGGGGAAGGCTAAAATCTATGGAAGTAGCTGAAATTATTAATGAGAGGACAAAAGGCGCTTTACATTTTACACTGTCCTTTTCCAAACATTTTTTTCAAGTTGGACAATCCCTCTAATAGTATTTTTTTATTTTTACTTATGATTCATATGTCATGAGTAGAGTTGAGCGATACTTTCCGATATCCTAAAGTATCGGAATCGGAATGGTATCGCCGATATCACTAAAATATCGGCGATACCCGATACCGATACCGGAAGTCCCATGTAAGTCTATGGGAACAAAATATCGCAACTAAAAAAACCCCATTCTTTCCTTGTAAACACTAAATATACCACACATAGAATACATATATATAATATATATACATGTCATTGTGACATTATATATACATATATGTATAGTTTATACACTTCTACATAGTAAAATATCCTCTGATTCAATTGCCGGGTAAAGTCGGCTTCAGTGAAAAGACAGAAGCACCCGACATGAAATGACACTTGGTGTACATAGGGTTAACCATGTCTTTTCATGTCTTTGCTATCTATTTGCACAAACAATTAAATCAGACTATGTGTGCAAAATTTCACACCTGTAGGGGTTAATTAAAGGTGTAAATTCGTTGTAAAAAAAAACCGGACTTTTTTGCTAGAATTTACACATTTAATTAACCCCTACAGGTGTGAAATTTTGCACACATAGTCTGATTTAATTGTTTGTGCAAATTAGATAGCAAAGGACATGAAAAGACATGGTTAACCCTATGTACACCAAGGTCATTTCATGTCGGGTTCTGCATTTTCACAAAAGCCGGCAAATTGAATTAGCGGCTATTATACTATGAGAAGTTAAGTTACAATAATAAAATATAAATATATAATATATGTGTCACAAATTCAATGACATGTATATTATATATATGAGGTGTAAAATTGCTGAAAAAAAATGCGTGGCCTCCCGCCCTATTTTCGCAACCAGACAGACAAAGCCAGTGAGTGGGGGCAGATAATAATAGCCCAGAAGGGACCATTATTTTTGCCCCCCCCGGCTACTAACATCTGCCCCCAGACACCCAGGAAAGACAAATCTATAATTAGATTCGCCCTTTCGGCACTTTGCCCGTCTATTCCCATTGCCCTGTAGCGGTGGCGAATGGGTTAATATGGGGTTAAAGCCACCTTGCTATTGAAAGGTGACCTTAAGCCAGGTTAATAATTGAAGCTGTCAATTAGACAACTATCAATTATTAATCCTATTGCATGAAATAAAAATAAAACACACACACTTTAATTAAAAATCATTTTAATGAAATAAAGACATTGTTTTTGACCATCTTTTATTTACTGAAAAACCATTTCCTGTAATAAAAATAAAAAAAAAGCAAAATTATTCTTACCTATCCCATGCACAGTCAGGTCCCACGGTGTAATCCTTCAGAAAGGGTTAATGTTTACTGCAGGGACCGCAGCTAAGCTGCAGCCTCACAGTAAACCCCAAATGAATGAGTTCCTCTCCTGCCTGACAGGAGAGTAAAGGCTGGGTGTCACATAACAATACACCAGCGATCCCGACAACGATATGCACTTGTCAGGATCGCTGGTGTATCGCTACATGATCGCTGCTGAGCTGCCAAACAGGCAGCTCAGGCAGCGATCTGGGACAGCGACACTGCGTGGTAACATCGCTTAAGGGCCCGTCTCACATAGCGATATCGCTACCGAGATCGCTGCTGAGTCACTAGTTTTGTGACGCAGAGCGAGCTCACCAGCGATATCGCTGTGTGTGACATTCAGCGACGATCAGCCCCCCTGCCGGGTATCGCTGATCGTCGCAGAAATGTCAGGACCTTTTTTTGATCGCTGGTTTCCCTCTGACAGGCACGCATCGCTGCGTGTGACAGGCGGGAGACCAGCGATCCGCTGGTAACCAAGTACACAGCGGGTTTCCAGGCACCGCGCAGCGCTTGGAAACCCGCTGTGTACCTTGGATACCAGCTCCCTGCATCAGGGCGCTGGTATCCAAGGTACACAGCGGGTTTCTAGGCACAGCCCGCGCCTGGAAACCCGCTGTGTACCTTGGTTACCAGCGGATCGCGTGGTCTCCCGCCTGTCACACGCAGCGATGTGTGCCTGTCAGCGGGAAACCAGCGATCAAAAAAGGTCCTGACATTTCAGCGACGATCAGCGATACCCGGCAGGGGGGCTGATCGTCGCTGAATGTCACACACAGCGATATCGCTGGTAGCTCGCTGCTGCGTCACAAAACTAGTGACTCAGCAGCAATCTCGGTAGCATATCGCTATGTGAGACGGGCCCTTAAGTGGAAAGCTTAATTGATTGCTTTCCACTTTCACTTCAGGTCAGCCAGGGACACAATCAGTGAGTCAGAGGGAACTGATTAACAAAAATAGGGGTTCCCTTCGAAAAAAAAATGGCGTGGGGTCCCCCCTATTTTTGTTAACCAGCCAGATGAAGCAGACCGCTGAGGCCTGGATTTTCAGGCTGTTAAGGAGCCAAGATCCATGGACCTTGCCAGCCTGAAAATACTAGGCCACAGCAGTCTGCATATCTTGGCTGATTAACAAAAATAGGGGATCCCTCGAAAAAAATTGGCGTGGGGCCCCCCCCCTATTTTTGTTAACCAGCCAGAGAAGCAGACCGCTGAGGCCTGGTTTTTCAGGCTGGTAAGGATCCAATATCCATGGACCTTGCCAGCCTGATAATACCAGGCCACAGCAGTCTGCTTAGCTTGGCTGGTTAACAAAAATAGGGGATCCCCTCGAAAAAAAAACGGCGTGGGGATCCCCCCTATTTTTGTTAACCAGCCAAGTAAAATGCAGACTGCTGCGGCCTGGTATTAAAAGACTGTCAAGGCCCATGGATTTTGGCCCTCAACAGCCTGATAATACCAGGCTACAGCAGCCCCACATTTGGCGCATCAAAAGATGTGCCAATTGTGGCACTTTACCCGGCTCTTCCACTTGCCCTGTAGCGGTGGCAAGCGGGGTAATAAGGGGTTAATGTCACCGTTGATTGCACGGTGACAATAAGCCCGGTTAATAATGGAGAGGTGTCAATAAGACACCGATCCATTATTAATCCCAAAGTTATTAAATGTATAAAAAAAAGACAAAGCAAGAAAAAAGTATTTAATGAAATAAAAGAGACAACACGTTTTCATTAATTTTATTACTCTCTCATTCCTGCGACGCCATCGATCTCCTGTAAAAAAAGAAAAAAAACAAACCAACAGTATACCACCTGTCCGACGCAGTCCATAACGACGTCCCACGACGATCCAACTCTGCTACATCGCAATGACAGGCAGAGCCTGTCATCCCGGCGCAGCACGGCTGATTACCTGCTTCCCCGGCGGTGACGTCATCGGACTGACTGCTTTACGGCCGGGATTACCCAGCAGTCACTGCAGTTATCGCGAGAAACTGCATGTGACCGCCGGGGAAAGAAGATTGCGGCCATTAAGCAGTCCGGGATGTGACCGCCGGAGATCTTCTGCCAGGTAAGTGCCGCTGACTCCTGACAAAACCCGACCGACGGACACTGACAGTGACAGTGACAATCCCGATTCGGTATCCGATAAGACGAAAATATCGGAACTCGGAATCGGAATTCCGATACAGCCAATATCGGCCGATACCCGATATTTGCAGTTTCGAATGCTCAACCCTAGTCATGAGCTTTGAAGCGCCCTCTAGTTTTGATTGAAGGCAGACAATATTTTATCAGTTAACTTTATGTCTATTCAGAGTGTCTATATTGGAAAATGTAAAGTACAGTATTTACACATTTTTTAGCAGTAAGTTTTATTTAAATCTTTTTAGATAAGAAAAAGAAAATGGAATTTAAGGTAGACATTGACTCCAATACTTATGTGATTGGTGTCTTCCTATACTTCATTATAAAAATAAACCAAAAAAATTTGCTTCCAACATTGATTATTTTCTCTTGACACAAGTAAAACTAATTGATTTTTTCCATGTATCTATAAAGTGTTCATTAAAAGCATTTATAATAATTATGCTATCATTATGGAACAATTTGCATGTCAAAGTACATCAGCAGGTTTCATCAAAAATCCATTGGAGTGTATTAATTATGACTTTTATTAATCGTATGTGCAAAAACCTGCAGATTCAGAAATGGAAACATCTTACATATTTCTCTCAATAGATATTAATGAGTTGTAATTAAAAGTAACTGTTTACAAATACATATAAATGTATATATTTTAATGTGTACATATCATGGTCGAAAGTGTTGGCACCCCTTTAAATTATTCCAGAAAGTGAAGTATTTCTCACAGAAAGTTATTGCAGTTACACATTTTGTTATAAACATGTTTATTTCCTTTGTTTATATTGGAATAACACAAAAAAACTGAGAAAAAAGGCAAATTGAACATAATTTCACACAAATCCCCCAAAATAGCCAGGACAAAAGAGTTGGCACCTTTCCAAAATTGTGGGTAAACAACTTTGTTATAAGCATATGATGCTCGTTCAAACTCTCCTGTGGCAGTAACAGATGTGGGCAATATGAAAATTACACCTGAAACCATATAAAAAGGGGAGAAGTGTGCTCAGTCTTTGCTTTGTGTGTCTGTGTGTGTCACACTAAGCATGGAGAACAGATAGAAAAGAGAACTGTCTGAGGATTGAGAACCAAAATTTTTGAAAAAATATAAACAATCTCAAGGTTACAAGTCCATCACCAGAAAGCATGATTTTTTTTATCCATAGTGTGCAACATAATCAAGAAGTTTACAATCCATGGTACTGTAGCTAATCTTCATGGACATGGATGGCAGAAAAAAATTGATTAAAGGTTGCAGGATAGTTTCAAAGAAATTCAAGCTGACCTGCATTGTCAGGATGCATGATTTTGAGCGTCAACTATCCATCAACATTTGAATGAGATAATATGCTATAGCAAGAGACCCAGGAGGAAGCTACTGCTCACACAGAGATATAAAAAGGTAGACTGCGGTTTGCCAAAATGTGTATGAATAAGCCAAACTCCTTCTGGGAAAACGTCTTATGGACAGATGAGACCAAGATACAGCTTTTTGTTAAAGTACATCGTACTATGTAACAAAAATGGAATGACGCCTAAATAGAATGGAACACAGTCAAATATGGTGGAGATTCAAATATATTTAGAGCTTGTTTTGCTACCTCTGGCACTGGGTGTTTTGACTATATGCAAGACATCATGAAATCTGAAAACTACCAAAGAATTTTGGGTTACAATGTAGTGCCCAGTGTCAGAAAGCTGGGTTTGAGTATAAGGTCATGGTCTTCCAGCTGGACAATGATCCCAACATACTTCAAGAGGCACCCAGAAATGGATGGAAACAAAGTTATGTAGAGTTCTGAAGTGGCCAGCAATGAGTCAAGATCAAAATCCCATTAACATCCTGGGAGAGATCTTAAAATTGCTGTTAAGAGAAAGCAATTTG
The DNA here is from genome assembly GCA_033576555.1 of Oophaga sylvatica. Classification (NCBI taxonomy): domain Eukaryota; kingdom Metazoa; phylum Chordata; class Amphibia; order Anura; family Dendrobatidae; genus Oophaga; species Oophaga sylvatica. The sequence goes on from JARQOD010014046.1 coordinate 8,486, forward strand.
CAAAAGAAGACTGGTCCAAAATTCCAGTAGAGAGGTGTAAGAAGCTTGTTGATGGTTATAGGAAGCGATTTATTGCAGTTATTTATTCCAAAGGGTGTGCAATCAAATATGAAGTTTAAGGTGCCAACAATTTTGTTTGGCCCATATTTTAGGTTTTGTGTGAAATTTTGTCTAATTTGCATTTTTTCTCTGTTTTGTTTGTTCCAATACACACAAAGGAAATAGACATGTATATAACAAAACATGTGTAATTGCCAAATTTTCTGAGAGAAATACTTCATTTTCTGGAATCAATTCAAGGTGCAAGCACTTTCATTCATGACTGATAGTATATATTATATATATATATATATATATATATATATATATATATTTAAGGCAGCTACCGGACGCATAGTTGGTGATCAGACATATGTATCACAGAGATAGTTGTCATCTGTAATGTAATCCTGGAGTATTGCTCTAGTGTGCATAGCACTAAGAGAATAGTTTGCTGCATCTGTACCAGGTTTTACGGGCAGCCTTAGACGTGGGCTGGTCTGGCTACCCACATACCTCACTTCTGGGTGTGTGTAACATGTTAAAATGGACTTCATTTCTTGGCACATGGTTGTTTGTGGAGAGAGAAGGCCTCTTGTGTAGTATATCAAGTCCGAACCAGTGTACTGGGCGCTATTCAGCCTGTGAGACCAGGACTGGCTCTCAAGAGACTTTATCAAAGAAACTGTTTACTTTATTTTGCCTGCACTGAAGGTTATTTATTTTTCCTTTTCTTGTGACATGGTTTACGAAGTAGCAATAAACCAGCATGGACATATAAATGAAAGCGCTTCCGTTTTTTTGCCTCCCGATGCGCGCAAGTGAGTAACATCTCTACAATTGGTGTTAGAAGTGAGGACAGCATTCCCAGCCAATACATGTGACTGCTACACGAGGTACTGGATATCCTGGTTGAAAGTGACCATAAGCCTGCAAGCAACGTCAGACAAAATCGAGGACATGATTAAAGATCTGGCAAAAGCACAGCAGCAGCACCAGAAACAACTGGCGCAACATGAGAAACAACATGAGCTTATACAGCAGCTCCAGTAACAGCAGCAGCTCCAGTTCCAGCAGCAGCGGCAACAGCTCCAACTCCAAGGTCTGTGGACAAGTTTTCCATCCCTAAGGCATTGAGGAGAGCTCTGCAGAAAATTATGACATACAGGCCTTTTCGACCATTTTTGAAAGGGTCATTGAGAGGGAGATGGCTAGAGCAATGAGCAGAGGTGCTGGTGCCATACTTGATGGGTAAGCCTCAGAAGGCCTACTATGACTTGGCCTTGCAAGATGGCAAGGAATATGGCAAGTTAAAAACTGAAATTTTGATGAGTTTGGGGGTGACGATGACTGCCAGGGTGCAGCGGATCCACAGCTGGGGGTATCACCTTGAAAAACCCCCTCGTTCCCAAATGTTTGACTTGGTCCAAAAATGGTTGCAGCCAGAGTCCTCTACCCCTGCATAGATACTAGAGTGACTGGTGATAGATCGGGTCATGCATTCCATTCTGAGGCCAACACAGGCTTGGTTAACCATGGTGATCCGCAGAACGCTGATGAACTGTCGGACTGGTCGAGAGGTGTCAGGGAGATGAAGGTTCCTTGGGACGCAACCTACTCCTACTGGGGGTCCCAACAGAGAGAAGAGCCCCAAAAGGGTGTGGGCGTCCAATGTCCAAAGGGGGATGTAATGCCAAAGGTCCTTGCTGGCAATATCATATGCTGGAAATGTCACGGCCCAGGCTATATAGCTGTCCATTGCCCCCTGACCACTGAGCAAATAGACTGTAGCCTGGGATGCTGCTGTTCTTACTATGCAAATCCAGCATGCAGTATGAACTGTCCACCCAGTGAGGGCTACAACCTTTTCCCTAAAGGTAAAGGGTTGGCAAGTAACTGGACTGCTGGACTCAGGGAGTTTTGTGACCCTCCTGATGGCCATGCTTCCTCTTCAGCTGATCCCTGAGAAGAAGGTTGGCATCTGCTGCATTCATGGTGATGGTAAAGTCTATCCAGTGGCCAGAGTGGACATTGAAATGGCCCAAAGTACTGAATCCCACAAGGTCTGCTGTATCCATGACATATTCCACCCCATTATAGACTTTTGTCTATTTTGGGACCTGTGGGGGAACGGGACAGGGCTTGGTTGCTCGGATTAAAAAACGGGTTAGCCCTAAAAAGTGTCACAACACAGAGTTTGATGGGTTTCCCTTTTTGTGTCCTTGTGGGGGATGAAAAAAACTAACAAAATAGAAATACTCTCCAAGGTGATGAGAAAATTGGCTTACTAGAAAAAATACCTAGATTAAAATTAACTTTTATTAATTGACATCTAAAAAACTTCCCTAGGAGGTTGCTATGACTTAAAAAATGCTCACAGAACTGCTGGAGTATCTTATTTAAACATAGTCTCCAGTCCATTCTATATATCCAGAGCTTGATGAAATTGGCTAAGGTATAACTCTATTCTGACGCACTGATAACCACTTAGTGCATCAGACAAAAACCTCTCCAACACAAAAAACGATAAAGTGACTGAATAAGGTGCACAATATTCACAATCACACTCAGCGTATAGTGCAGAAGGTGGACTGCCCCTATCACCTAAAATGCTGACTGTATTCCTACCCAGGTGCGGAGGTTGGCACCCCAAGAAATAACGAGAATGGCGCCCCCCCTCATGCGATGACTATCCCTCCTCTCCTATTTTGCCCCACAAGACGCAATAGTCTGAAACAGAGAGCCAGGTGGCCTGTTACTGTTTAAATATATTCATCAGTTCTTCATGAATAGTGTATGCAGGTGCGCAAAAATATGTAAGAAAGGAAAGTAGTGCAGCAGCTTATATCAATATCACTAAAAAAAACATCGGCAGGATGAGAAACCACCATTGAACAATCAAATCACATAGCAATGTCTAAATAGACAGTGCCATGCTAATACCCAACAATTGGCATGATATATATTAGTGCCACCACACATGAACTAAACATAAAAAATGCAGCACTCATATCTCAAAGTAGATAATCTATCAGAATCACCAAATTAACTTTGGTATAGATAGTTCAGAAAAATAGGCATTAGCCTTGATACATGTATACAGTACTTATCGCAGAGATTGCTGCATAGGTGTAACCAAGATACCGTTATGGCATGATCTCAAGGTTTACATTTCCTCACTCTCGACGCGTATCTCCCTCAATGGGTTCCTCAGGAGAGACCGTGATAAACGTGGCAGGTATTATTCCAATGAAGAGGCTGCGTCTATCATGGAGCAACCATCCCCAACTTATAGCAAGTTCCCGACAGCCCTCATGTCTCCAATTGGAGTATACAGAGAGTAGGCTTCAGTAGCAATCCGTTATGTCTCCTGTCTGCAAATATTCACTGCGCAGTCTCACAGACCAGCAGACCTGAGACGTATCAACACGTGTCCAGACACATGTACTGGTTACTACGGTAGCCTCAGTGAATTATTTTGCGCCTGCGCAATGCGCCACATCCAAAAGGCGCATCCACACATGTCCAACGCGTGCACTGCTTACTTCGGTGGCTCAATGAATTATATCATGCGTGCGCAGTGCACCAAAGTCCGGG
>JARQOD010014047.1:0-12120 GCA_033576555.1 Oophaga sylvatica
CCCATACAGTAGTTTTCTCCCACATATTGGGTATCAGCGTACTCAGGACAAATTGGACAACAACTTTTGGGTTCCAATTTCTTCTGTTACCCTTGTGAAAATAAAATATTGGGGGCGAAAAAATCATTTTTGTAAAAAAAAAAAAATGATTTTTTATTTTACGGCTGTACGTTATAAACTTTAGTGAAACACCTGGGGGTTAAAAGTTCTCACCACACATCTAGATAAGTTCCTTGAGGGGTCTAGTTTCCAAAATGGTGTCATTTATGGGGGTTTCCACTGTTTAGGCAGATCAGGAGCTCTCCAAACACGACATGGCGTCCAGCCAATTCTGCGTTGAAAAAGTCAGACGGCGCTCCTTCCCTTCCAAACTCTGCCATGCACCCAAACAGTGGTTTACCCCCACATATGGGGTATCAGCGCACTCAGGACAAATTGCACAATAACTTTTGGAGTCTTGTTTCCCTTGGAAAAATAAAAATTGGGGTGAAAAGATCATTTTTGTGGAAAAAATATGATTTTTAAATTTTACGGCTCTACATTATAAACTTGTGTGAAGCACTTGGGGGTTCAAATTGCTCACCAAAGATCTAGAAAAGTTCCTTAGGGGGTCTAGTTTCCAAATGGGGTCATTTGTGGGGGGTTTCCACTGTTTAGGCACATCAGGGGCTCTCCAAATGCAACATGGCATCCAATCTCAATTCCAGCCAATTTTGGTTGGAAAAAGTCAAATGGTGCTCCTTCCATTCCGAGCTCTGCCGTGAGCCCAAACAGTGCTTCCCCCCCACATATGGGGTATCAGCGTACTCAGGACAAATTGGACAACAACTTATGTGGTCCTATTTCTCCTGTTACCCTTGGGAAAATAAAAATTAGTGACTAAAAGATAATTTTTGTGGGAAAAAAATAGGATTTTTTATTTTCATGCCCGGGCATTATAAACTTGTGTGAAGCACTTGGGGTTCAAAGTGCTCACCAAAGATCTAGATAAGTTCCTTAGGGGGTCTAGTTTCCAAAATGGGGTCACTTGTGGGGGCTTTCCACTATTTAGGCTCATCTGGGGCACTGCAAACGGAACATGACCCCCATCAACGTCTGCATTCCAAAATGTTACTACTTCCTTTCCAAGCCCTGCCGTGCACCCAAACAGTTTCCCCCCCCCACATATGGGGTATCAGCGTACTCAGGACAAATTGGACAACAACTTTTGGGGTCCAATTTCCTTGGGAAAATTCAAAAATTTGGGACTAAAAAATCATTTTTGTGGAAAATTTTTTTTTTTTTTTCACACCCAGGCATTATAAGCTTTTGTGAAACACTTGGGGGTTTAAAGTCCTCACAACAGATCTAGATAAGTACCTTAGGGGGTCTAGTTTCCAAAATGGTGTCACTTGTGGGGGTTTCCACTGTTTAGGCGCATCAGGGGCTCTCCAAACACGACATGGCGTCCAATCTCAATTCCAGCCAATTTTAGTTTGAAAAAGTCAAACGGCGCTCCTTCCCTTACGAGCTCTGCCGTGTGCCCAAACAGTGGTTTTCCCCCACATATTGGGTATTGGCGTACTCAGGAGAAATTGCATAACAACCTTATCTGTCCATTTTCTCCTTTTACCCTTGTGAAAATAAAAAAAAAGTTTGTAAAAGATCATTTTTGTGGCTAAAAAGTTAAATATTCATTTTTTCCTTCCACGTTGCTTTAGTTCCTGTGAAGCACCTGAAGGGTTAATAATCTTCTTGAATGTGGTTTTGAGTACCTTGAGGGGTGCAGTTTTTAGAATAGTGTCACTTTTGGGTATTTTCTGCCATATAGACCCCTCAAAGTGACTTCAAATGAGAGGTGGTCCCTAAAAAAAATGGCTTTGTAAATTTTGTTGTAAAAATGAGAAATCGCTGGTCAACTTTTAACCCTTATAACTTCCTAACAAAAAAAAATTTTGGTTCCAAAATTGTGCTGATGTAAAGTAGACATGTGGGAAATGTTATTTCTTAACTATTTTATGTGACATATTTCTCTGTTTTAAGGGAATAAAAATTCAAAGTTTGAAAATTGCAAAATTTTAAAAATTTTCGCCATATTTGCGTTTTTTTCAAAAATAAACGCAAGTTATATGGAAGAAATTTTACCACTAACGTGAAGTACAATATGTCACGAGAAAACAATCTCAGAATCGCGAAGATCCGTTGACGCGTTCCAGAGTTATAACCTCATAAAGAGACAGTGGTCAGAATTGTAAAAATTGGCCCGGTCATTAACGTGCAAACCACCCTTGGGGGTTAAGGGGTTAAGGGATCTAGTTTCCAAAATGGTGTCACTTGTGGGGGGTTTCCACTGTTTAGGCACATCAGAGGCTCTCCAAACGCGACATGGCATACAGCCAATTCTGCGTTGAAAAAGTCAAACTGCGCTCCGTCCCTTCCGAGCTCTGCCATGCACCCAAACAGTGGTTTACCCCCACATATTGGGTATCAGCGTACTCAGGACAAATTGCACAATAACTATTGAGGTGTTGTTACCCTTGGGAAAATAAAAATTGGGGTGAAAGGATCATTTTTGTGGAAAAAATATGATTTTTTAATTTTACGGCTCTACGTTATAAACTTGTGTGAAGCACTTGGGGGTTCAAACTGCTCATCACAGATCTAGATAAGTGTCACGGGTGTGTCGCCACGAAGATCGTCGTGATTACACAATCTGACTTCGCGCAGCTGAGTTTTTGGTGCTTGGTGTTTTTCGGCAGTGAGGGAGTTAATTCTCTCACTCTCTGTGTTAGAGGAGGTCCGGCCTCGCCCAGCTGCAGTTAATTCTGCAGTAATGAGATTCCTTCAAATACCTGCCAGTCTGCTAGGAATGTGTCGGTGAAAGCATTCATGCAGACCAGCAGAGCGGATCGTGGTATTGTGAAGTCTGAAGTGAAGAGTACTTGGTGTGGTGTTTTCCCCTCCTCGCTTTATCATTTATCTCCGTACCCGTTGGTGTTCCCTCTGTTTTCGTGGTGTGAGTTTTGCATGCAAGGTGGATTTCAGTTTACCCCTTGTACTGTCTCGTTCGTCTATTACTGTGTTTAGGCATATACCTTCCAGTCCCCTGTGTTGTGATCAGGGTCCTTCTCAGGACTAGATTACTGAAGGTCAGGGATTTGCAGGAGATAGGGTTACGCTGGCGGCCTGGACCTCTGTACCATCAACAGTACCTCCAGGTAGAGGGATTAGTCAGGACCCCAGCTTAGGGTCAGCATAGACCCCGGACCTCCTGTATGCAGTAACAGCATGACAATAAGTTCCTTAGGGGGTCTAGTTTCTAAAATGGGGTCACTTGTGGGGGATTCCCACTGTTTAGGCACATCAGGGGCTATCCAAATGCGACATGTGTCCAATCTCTATTCCTGCCACTTTTGGTTGGAAAAAGTCAAATGGCGCTCCTTCCCTTCCGAGCTCTGCCGTGCGCCCAAACAGTGGTCCCCCCCACATATGGGGTATCAGCGTACTCAGGTCAAATTGGACAACAACTTTTATGGTCCAATTTCTCATATTACCCTTGGGAAAATAAAAAATTGGTGACTTAAATATTACTTTTGTGGGAAAAAAATAGGATTTTTTATTTTCATGCCCGGGCATTATAAATTTGTGTGAAGCACTTGGGGGTTCAAAGTGCTCACCACAGATCTAGATAAGTTACTTAGGGGGTTTAGTTTCCAAAATGGGGTCACTTGTGGGGGTTTCCACTGTTTAGGCACATCAGGGACTCTGCAAACTGAACATGACACCCATCAAAGTCTGCATTCCAAAACGTCATTACTTCCTTTCCGAGCCCTGCGGTGCGCCCAAACAGTATTTCTCCCCCACATATGGGGTATCATCGTATTCAGGACAAATTGGACAACTTTTGGGGTCCAATTTCCTTGGGAAAAGTCAAAAATTGGGGACTAAAAAATCATTTTTGTGGAAAAAAATTTTTTTTCACACCCAGGCATTATAAACTTTAGTGAAACACTTGGGGGTTCAAAGTGCACACAACAGATCTAGATAGGTTCCTTAGGGGGTCTAGTTTCCAAAATGGTGTCACATGTGGGGGGTTTCCACTGTTTAGGCACATCAGGGGCTCTCCAAACACGACATGGCGTCCAATCTCATTTCCCGCCAATTTTGATTTGAAAAAGTCAAGCGGCGCTCCTTCCCTTCCAAGTCCTGCCGTGCGCCCAGACAGTGATTTTCCCCCACATATGGGGTATCGGCGTACTCAGGAGAAATTGCACAACAACTTTTTCTGTCCATTTTCTCCTTTTACCCTTGTTAAAAAAAAATTGTTTGTAAAAGATCATTTTTGTGACTAAAAAGTTAAATGTTCATTTTTTCCTTCCAAGTTGCTTCAGCTCCTGAAGGGTTAATAAACTTCTTGAATGTGGCTTTGAGTACCTTGAGGGGTGCAGTTTTTAGAATGTTGTCACTTTTGGGTATTTTCTGCCATATAGACCCCTCAAAGTGACTTCAAATATGAGGTGGTCCCTAAAAAAAAAGATTTTGTACAATTTGTTGTAAAAATGAGAAATCGCTGGTCAACTTTTAACCCTTATAACTTTGTAACAAAAAAAAAATTTGGTTTCAAAATTGTGCTGATGTAAAGTAGACATGTGGGAAATGTTATTTAGTAACTATTTTGTGTGACATATTTCTCTGTTTTAAGGGAATAAAAATTAAAAGTTTGAAAATTGCAAAATTTTCAAAATTTTCGCCATATTTCCATTTTTTCCATAAATAACCGCAAATTATATCTAAGAAATGTTACCGCTATCATGAAGTACAATATGTCACGAGAAAACATTCTCAGAATCGTGAAGATCCGTTGAAGCATTCCAGAGTTATAACTTCATAAAGAGACAGTGGTCAGAATTGTAAAAATTGGCGCGGTCATTAACGTGCAAACCACCCTTGGGGGTTAAGGGGTTAACATTAAAAAAATTATATATATATTTGGTACTTAATAATAAAATATTCTAATATTTATCCCATGTGATGAATGCCAAAATTAACAAAGAAATAGAAATGGCAGAATTACTGTTTTATGGTCACTTCATATTCCCAAAAAAATGGAATAATAAGAGATCACAAACTAAAATGGTAATGATGAAAACTACAGCTCGTACTACAAAAAACAAGCCCTAATAAAACTCTAAAGACTGAAAAATGCAAGCATTGGTTGCTCTTTGAAGGCAAGAAGTAAAAATCTAAATTAAAGTGGGTGCGAATAGAACTGTTAGGCTGGTGAAGTGGATCCTCCAAGCTCAAGGTCTGGGTGGGTACGCAGGCCACAGGCATCTATGCAGCAGATGGGTCCGACACGGACAGTTGAGGGACTGGAGACCAACGGTCAACAAGAGACGTCCATGGTACCATGGACAGTCAGCTGGGATGCAGGAAACCACAGTCAGGTGGAAGATGTTCAGGAGAACACGGACAGGCTGCGGGATGCTGGAAAATGCAGGCAAGTGGGAGAGGTCCAGGAAACCACGGACAGGCAGCGGGGATGCTGGAAAATTCAGACAAGTGGGAGATGTCCAGGAGACCACGAACAGGCAGCGGGGATGCTGGAAAATGCAGACAAGTTTAGAGATGACCAGGAAACCACGGACAGGCAGCAAGGATGCTGGAAATCGCAGACTATTGGGAGACATCCAAAAGACCACGGACAGGCAGCAAGGAGGCTGGAAATTGCAGACAAGCGGGAGACGTCCAGGAGACCACGGAGAGGCAGCAGGAATGCTGCAAAATGCAGGCAAGTGGGAAACGTCCAGGAGACCAAGAACAAAGAGCAGAGCATGACAAGGTGTATAGAGCAGCTCAGAGCCTTAGAAGCCCTGAAGTCTTAATACCAAGACACAGGTGTGTTTCTTGGTGAGCCTTATAAAGGCAAGTCTGATGCTCATATGGGATCACGCTGGGCCATCTGCAAAGTCCGAAGTGTAGCACAACAGAGTCTAGCGGACGAGGGTGAAGGAAGCTAGGCACGGATCTGGAATTGTGTGTAACAGGAACTTTGTCCCTGGAGGACCGCATAAACCTTGAGCCGGCCCTGGGTGTATTGGTATTCCAACTGTGTTTCTCTTATTATTATTATGCTTTGCTTATATAGGGCTATCCTATTCCGCAGCTCCTTACAGACAACATCACTGTCCCCATTGGGGCTCACAATCTAAGTTCCCTCAAAGTCTGTCTTTGTAGTGTGGGAAGTAACCGGAGAACCCGGAGAAAAACCCACGCAAACACGGGGAGAACATACAAACTCCTTGCAGATGTTGTCCTTGGTGGGATTTGAACCCAGGACCCCAGCTCTGCAAAGCAACATTGCTAATCACTGTAACAGTGTCTCATTATTCTTTGCAATCCCAAATACACACATAAAATAAATCCCTATGAGAAATATATTTGCATTAGAATGATTAATAGCGTAAAGGACAACACAAAGCGGTATAGGCCAGTGGTCGTGGGACCTGGGAGTCGTTAACAAGCTCCGACCATCTGAACAGCCTGTATCTCATCACTGTGTAAACAATATATCATATAAAACCTCCTTAATGTTTAGTTTAGTGTACGAGCATATTCTCAGTTCAAGATGGCAGCTCCCATAGGATGGCTGAACGCATGGAAACCTGAATACAAAAATGCTGAGAAAGCAGGATCCTATATATTATATCACATCCATATGAGCTACTCTTCACTCTAGGGAGAAGAAAACAACAGACAGAAATTGGAAATGTTCCCCTTTAAATTTATGACCATGGCGTTTGGATTTCAATAATTCAACATGTAACATATCTGGGTCAGATACTACGCAAATTGTAAGCTCTGAACGCAGATGCTCAGACAAGTATAGCGTGTGCAGGGAAAATTAGGTGACACGGGGATCTATACACTGAGATTAGCCCATAGGGAGCTGTTAAAAGGGAAACTAACCCACATCTTCATATATGGTAGTAGAGGTATGGCTGTATAGGTGCTTGTCTTCTCACCTCCTCCCCCCAAAAATTATACCTCTTTTGAATAAATCTGATGTGCCAGTCATACAAAATCTAAAGTAGAAGCCTGTTTTGACCTTAAAGACCTTGCCATTTTTTGCAATTCTGACCAGTGTCCCTTTATAAGGTAATAACTCAGGAAGGCTTCAACGGATCTTAGCGATTCTGAGACTGTTTTTTCATGACATATTGGGCTTCATGTTAGTGGTAAATTTAGGTCGATATTTTTTGCATTTATTTGTGAAAAAAATTGGAAATTTTACAAAAATTTTGAAAATTTTGCAATTTTCAAATTTTGAATTTTTATTCTGTTAAACCAGAGAGTTATGTGACACAAAATAGTTAATAAATAACATTTCCCACATGTCTACTTTACAAATCAGCACAATTTTGGAAACAACTTTTTTTTTTGTTAGGAAGTTATAAGGGTTAAAAATTGACCAGTGATTCCTCATTTTTACAACAAAATTTCCAAAACCTTTTTTAGGGACCATTTCACATTTGAAGTCACTTTGAGGGGTCTATATGGCAAAAAATACCCAAAAGTGACACCATTCTAAAGACTGCACCCCTCAAGCTACTCAAAACTACATTCAAGAAGATGATTAACCCTTCAGGTGCTTCACAGGAACTAAAGCAAAGTGGAAGGAAAAAATGGACATTTTAATTTTTCCAACAAAAATGTTCTTTTAGCCTCAATGTTTTCATTTTCACATGGGCAACAGGATAAAATAGATCCTAAAATTTGTTGTGCAATTTCTCCTGAGTACACTGATACCTCATATGTGGTCATAAACCACTGTTTGGGCGCACGGCAGGGCTCGGAAGTGAAGGAGCGCCATTTGACTTTTTGAATGGAAAGTTAGCTGCAATTGTTAGCGGACACCATGTCGCGTATGGAGAGCCCCTATGTGCCTGCACATCGTGATAGCATGTATGCATAATACAGTGCCATTTGTACGATGTGCACAGCCAGTTTTTTATACCACACCTTCGTCTTCCGCAAGGCACTATAGGGCTGGAGGATTTGATCAGAAAGATCAACTCTCCCCATATGTTTGTTGTACCCCAGGCCACAGTCCGGTTTGTGGACCTCTGCTGGGTTACCTCTAATGGTGGTGGCCGTGGTGCTGGGTCCATGGATTGTTGTCACGAAAAAGACGTCCCTTTTGTCTTTGAACTTGACCACAACCATGTTGCCGCTACATTGGGCTCGGCTCTCACCCTTTGGGAGAGGCTACTCAATTAGCGACAAAGGGAGACCCCTCTGGTTTCTGCGTACAGTACCACAGGCTGCGGTAGCTCTGGCAGAGACGGATTGAAAGAGTGGGATGCTTGTATAAAATTTATCAACGTACAGATGGTAACCATTATCAAGCAGTGGGTGGACCAAATCCCACACTATTTTCCCACTCACCCCCAGAGCAGGTGGGCAATCTGGGGGCTGGATCCTGCCATCCTTCCCTTGATAAACTTTAAAGATGTGAGTGTACCCTGAGGTACTCTAAAGCTTATAGAGTTTGATCCCGTACTTCTCCCTTTTTCTGTGCAGGTACTGATGGAATTGAAGCCTCCCTTTGAAGTGGATGAGGGATTCATCCACACAAATTTCAATTTGGGCAATGTACACTTCAGTAAACCTGGTGCAGAATTGTTCGATGACCGGCTGAATTTTGAACAGTCTATCAAAATTCAGGTGATTACGGGGAAGGCTGTCCGTATTGTCCCTAAAATGGAGAAACTTATGAGTCGCCTCAAAATGTTTGCGAAACATAACCGTGCCAAATATTGGAGTTTGATATAAAATATCAGTACTCCAGTACTGACGAATTTCTGGTTTCTTCACAATCCCCATGTGAAGGACCAGTCCCCAATATTTCATCATTTCTCCTGAGTCAATGGGAGTCCAAGTAGTAAATGATGAATTAGGGTTTTCAGCAAAAAATTGCAGGCCGTAGAAGTTTGTTTGCTCCACCATAAGACTGACAATTGACTCAGAGAAATAGACTTTGAAAAAGTCTATTTCCCTGAAGTTGGCAGTCTCGAACTGGATTCCTGATTGGGGAACGAAATCAGGAATCCGTGGAGCAAAATTTTCATGAACGGGGGTCCAGAAGGAGGCACTAGGGCTAGTTTGAGCATGACTAGCACTAGGTTGGGGGTTACTCACACTTGGCTGTGGGTCTTCCTCCATGGCTTCCGGCTCTTCTCCCCCGGCCTCCGGACGATTTCTAGTCCTGCGACGTCTTCGTGGTGGCGAGTCTGTGTCGCTGGAGGTGGAAGAGTGGGAGGAATAGAGAAAAGTGGGGTTCTCTCCCTCACTATCACACTATCAGCTTCAGACGCAATAATGGCATATGCCTCCTCAGCTAAGTACACCCTTTGTGACTGGGACGAGCGGGACCGTGTGTGTGGTGTGTGCATGTGTGTAAAAAAAGCTAAACTTTATTATAGTGTGCGTGTGTATGTGCGAGTGTTTGGTGAAACTTTCTACTGCAGGAGGGGGCTGTGGGGCACCGGGGGGCAGGAGGGGGCTGTCAGGCACAGGGGGGGCAGGAGGTGGCTGAGGAGATGCAGGAGCCGGCAGCAGCAGGGGGGGTGATCACTGGGGCGGGAGGGGGTGATCACTGGGGGGTGATTACCGGGGCAGAGGGCGATCACCGGCAGCAGCAGGGGGCGATCACCGGCAGCAGGGGGTGATCATCGGCAGCAGCAGGGGGCCTTACACAAGCCGGCTGGCAGAAGCTTGGCACTGGCCAGTGGGTGATCGCTGGGACAGTGGGGTGATATTGGACAGCGGGGGGACTGGAGAGCAGCAGAGGGGAGCGGAGGACAACACAGAGGGGAGCAAATACTGATGGCATCGGGGTAATCAGCGGCGGCAGCAGATCGCGGTCATCAGTCGGTGGCGGCAGCAGATCGCGGTCGTCAGTCGGTGGCAGCGGTGGCAGAGCCACAGGCAGGGACCTCGCTCTTCAGCTTCCACGGACGGGATGAGGCTGAAGAGTGAGAGCAGCCATAGTTCACACCGAACCTCCACATCTGATTGGAGGGATAGCGTCATAGCTCCAATCAGATCTGGGGGAGGTGACATAGAGGTCACCTAGCTCTAGCCAATGACCGATTATATTGCAGCATCGGCCATGGCTGGATTGTAATATTTCACCATTGGTGAAATATTACAATTGCTCTGATTGGCTGTTTCACTTTCAACAGCCAATCAGAGCGATTGTAGAAATGGGGGGGCAAAGCCACCTCCCCTGGGGTCAACTACAGGTCCTCACATACCTGCGGGTTGGGTGACATTTCAGTGACCCCGGTCACCCGACTCGCAGGAACGCGATCCCGCCATGATGCCTATGTCACGTCACAGGTCGGGAAGGCACCAAATTTCATGACGCCTACGTAGGCGTCACAGTTCGGGAAGGGGTTAAAGGGAAACTATCCCACATCTTCATATATGGTAATAGAGGTATGACTGTATAGGTGCTTGTCTTCTCACCCCCTCCCCACAAAAATTATACCTCTTTTGCATAAATCTGATGTGCCAGTCATACAAAATGTAAAGTAGAAGATTTATGCAAATAAGGCTGGAAGTGCCTTGGGGGCGTGTCATTGCAATTGTTCTGATCGTATCGATCCCACTGTGGTCATCCAATCAAATCAAGCCATGCCCTTGTGGGAGCTGCTCTTTTCAGTTGCTCTTCTCTCAGGCTCATAGAAAGGGTCTTAATTTGGAAATCACCTTTATGATATAAGTATGCGACTCTTCAAAATCTTACCAGTTTGTCAGCTGCAGGTGGTCTCACTGGAGGGTCTCGAAATGCAATATATACATTGGGTTAATGCCGACTACAGCACAATGCAGGATCAGTCAGCTATGTCATGTGTATTGGGAACACCAACCTCTGCACCAATCACAGGAGAAAGGATAATGGGGCATATTGGATTTCGACATGTACAATCAAATATGTATCAAATAAATACACGTTCTGCCGAGCATGCATATATATGCTGGAGATGTCAGCCGAAGGAGTCCCTAACAACTAACAGAATTCCCTAATTTAGATGTGAACTGAACCTTTTGTTTTCTACAATTTTTTAGCCATTGGTATAAGAATAAATGTTTGCATTCCCTGAGAGCAAAAAGGGATCCTGAGAATGGCAAGGAATTTAATGAATAATTACACTTTGATTTCATTTTGATTTTATTTTTTTATTTTCAAACTATAAAATATATTTTTAAATACATTTTGATATAGGGTTATTTATTTATTTTGCTCACTTATATGGTGCCATTAATTCCACAGGGCTTTACAGACATTTTCGGCACTGTCCCCATTGGAGCTCACAATTTAGATTCCCTATTAGTATGTCTTTGGAGTGTGGAAGGAAACCCACCCAAACACAAGGACAACATGCAAATTCCTTGCAGATGTTGTTCTTGGTGGGATTTCAACCCAGGACCCCAGCACTGCAAAGCTACAGTGCTAACCACCGCACCACCATGCTGCCCAAAACTACATTATTTTGCTGCCTTCATTCAGAAGTTTGATGGTAAAACGTGCTAAACTAAGTACATCGGTCCATACTCCATATCTTGAGTGCAGATCTTTCAAGTATGAGGGCACCTGTAGATAATCCCCCCCATACATGTTAAAGCCCCCTTTGGGGCAAATACCAAAACTAATCTAGTCAAGGAACTCTGCTAACCCTCTTACTCTATAACTTGCCATCTATTGTCCTACAGTGGGTGATCCAGTTTCATTGGGAAATTTTGCCCGAACTATGGGGGCAAGGAATTTTTCCTTTCCCTCACTTTCTAACATGAATTGATCCTGTCAGGTTTAAGAGTTTGCCTGTCATTAAAGCACCCCTAAATTTTTGTTTTTTTTAAAAGGACAACCCAATGTTGAAGTGGAAAGGGCTGTGCCATTGATGTTCAGGTAATTACTTATGGGGCCAAAGGGGCCCTTTAACAAAGAACTTGAAATTTGTGTTCCAGGGTCTCAACTGAGTGGACCTGAACCATCCTGACCAGGATCAGGGTCAGAGATGGTTGTCGAGAAAAAGAAAAAATGTTATTTGAAAAATTAAAGTGCTGTTACTT
>JARQOD010014048.1:0-12116 GCA_033576555.1 Oophaga sylvatica
ATTACAATATACTAGAGGGTTGCTTTAGAATTTAGAGGTCACAAAGAACCACACAATAGGTGCAGTAATAGGGCCACATATGGCAGCAGTGGCTCAGTATTGGGGTATCAGGTGCAGTAATAGGGACACATATGGCAGCAGCCGCTCAGCATTGGGGTATCAGCAGGGTAAGGAGTTTATGCAGGTTGGGAATAGTCCCATTGGGGACAGTGCTGAAAATATGAGAAATGAAATGTGTCTTTGTTGTATTCTCTGCAGCCAAGTCCTGGCTGGAAGAAGTTGTCATGTCGGTCTGGGCCAGATGGAAAAGACTTGAAAAGTGAACGTCTCCATCAGAAAGAATGTCAGCGGTAAGTCATTCTCTGTAACTGTGCTGTGATCTTATATGTTCTGTAGGACTAATATTTACCAATATATGGTCACCATATGGTTGTAATATCAATATTGGTCTTTATATAGAATTATTTTCAACAACAGCGCGGTTATCTGCTGAGGTTCTCCTCCACTATTAGGGTGTGCCCCCATAGCTGTAATCTGGGTTACCTGGTTAGGGGCCCACTGAGAAGTTTCGCCCCCCCGAACCAAAACCATAGCTACGCCTCTGGTAGTTGTCATGGGAGCAGGGCCGTCATCAGGGCATTATTGTCTTTACTGCTGTATGAGAAGAGCAAATGATGACTGGAGGGTGAGGGGGTGGAAGAGAAAATAATGATGAATTGAGAGTGGGTTACTGTAAATGATAATGAATTGGCATGGCCGTATTTGCCACTAGGCACTCGAGGGTACGTGCCTAGGGCGGGGCTCTGTGGGGGGGCGGCACCTGAGCATGATTTTTTCTTTCCTTTTAAGTCGGGGGTCGGCCCTCCCCTTGCTTCCCTACCCCCTAAACACCCCCCGTCATCATAATCACCTCTTCCTGCTGCCTGCAGCTCCAATGGTCCAGCGCCGGCATCTTCCTGTATGAGCGAGCGGTCACTGGTGAGACCATTCATTAAGCTCATGAATATGGACGCCACTCCACTCTCATAGGCGTGGCGTCCATAATCATGAGCTTAATGAGCGGTACCCACGTGTAACCGCTCGCTCATACAGGAACAGGATGTCAGCGCTGGACCTTCGGAGCTGCAGGCAGCAGGAGGAGGTGAGTATGATACGGGGAGGAATGAGTAGGGATGGCAGTGAACACTGGGGCGGCAGTGAACGCTGTGGGGGGCAGTGAATGCTGGGGCTGGGGTGGCAGTGATCACTGGGGCTGGTGGGCAGAGAGCACTGTGCTGTGGGGGCAGTGAGCACTGGGGTGGCAGTGAGCGCTGTGATGTGGAGGCAGTGAGCGCTGGGGGGGCAGTGAGCACTGTTGGGCAGTGAGCGCTGTGGGGGCAGTGAGCACTGGGGGGCAGTGAGTACTGTGGGGGCAGTGAGCCTGTGGGGCAGTGAGCACTGGGGGGGCAGTGAGCGCTGTGGGCAGTGAACACTGTGGGCAGTGAGCGCTGGGGCAGTGAGCCATGGGGGCAGTGAGCCTGGGGCATGTACTGTGGGGCAGTGAGCGCTGTGGCATGGAGCGCTGGGGGCAGTGACGCTTGGGCATGAACAGTGGGCAGTGAGCGCTGGGGCAGTGAGCGCTGTGGGGCAGTGAGCGCTGGGGAGTGAGCATGGGGGGCGTGAGTGTGGGCAGTGAGCGCTGTGGGCAGGAGCGCGGGGGCATGACGCTGGGGCAGTGAACACTGTGGGGCAGTGAGCGCTGGGGGGCAGTGAGCGCTGTGGGCCAGTGAGCGCTGGGGGGCAGTGAGCGCTGGGGGGGCAGTGGGGGCAGTGAGCGTTGTGCTGTGGGGGCAGTGAGCTGTTGTGATTAGGCTGGAGATGAGTTCTGAGCAGAAGCTCCCTCTGGTGGTTACAAACGGTACTGGACTGTCCAGTGAAGATTGTGAGGATTGGGAATCAGGTGTTACTGACTGGTCTTATATAAGGGAGTCGCCTTCCCATCAGGGTTGACGGTGATCAATTGTTCTGGTCTCAATCCTTGATTCCTGTTTCCTTGGTAGCCTGCTGTGTCGTGTCTGAATCTCCTGCTTACAGATAAGACATTTTCTTCTTTTTGTTTTTGTGCTTGATTTTTGTATTTTGTCCTGCACTTCGGTGGGGGCCTTCAGGGTCCCCTCTGGGGGCTTTTGCCTCTCAGTTCAGTTCAGCCACTGATGTTTGTACATTTGCTTTTTCCAGTTTTTTCAGTGGCTGCTGTTTTGTTTTTGGTTACACCAGAGAACTAATTTAGGTGGTAGAGGTCGTGTGATCTCAGGTGTTTTTGAAATTAGTAGAGTTGGTGCTTTTCAGGGTTTTTTGAGATTGCAGTAAGAGCCCTTCCTATCCTTTTCTATTTAGTAAGTTTGGGCCCCAACGTTTGCTCATACTATTTTCTGTCTGTGTCAGTATTTCTTCTTGTCTAACCGCCATTACATGTTTGGGGGCTTTCTATGTTGTTTGGGGATCTGCTCCGGGCAGATAGCTTTCCTCTTTCTATCTTTAGGTGTAGTTAGTTTCTCAGGCTGTGACGAGGCGTCTAGGACCAACGTAGGAACGCTCCACGGCTGCCTCTAGTTGTGGTGGTTAGTCAGGGTACTGCAATCTCATAGTTTCCAACTGCTCTGGTGTATTTCCTTTTTTGCCTGCTCTCCTCAGCTACCAAATCATAACAGTATCACCGGCCTAAAACTAAAAATTATATGGTACTCACAGAAGGGAAAAATATTGTGGAAAGAAAAAAGTTGTCAGAGTTGTCAAAATTTTTTTTTTCTGTTTGTTGCATTTTTTTTTTCCCTCTGTATCTCTGGGTGCTGAGGAGGATTTTTTTTTCTCTCTCAATGGAGTTTGCACAGTTGTCTGGCCGTGTGGATCAGCTTGCCACTGAGGTTCGGAGTATTGCTACCTATCTTGCTGGGTTGCCTGTTGTGGAACCTAGGATTCCCATGCCAGATTTGTTTTTAGGGGATCGAGCTAAGTTTCTGAATTTCAAAAATAACTGTAAATTGTTTTTTGCCTTAAAATCTAAGTCCTCAGGGAACGCAGCGCAGCAGGTTCAAATTGTCATCTCTCTCCTGCGCGGCGACCCTCAGGATTGGGCTTTTTCCCTGACACCTGGGGATCCTGTTTTGAGTGATGTTGATGCTTTTTTCAGGCTTTGGGGTTATTGTACGATGAGCCTAATGTCACTGATCAAGCTGAAAAAACTTTGTTGGCATTAAGTCAGGGGCTTGAGGATCCTGAGTTATACTGTCAGAGATTCCGTAGGTGGGCAGTCCTGACCAAATGGAATGACGACGCTTTGGCAGCTCTTTTTCGGAAGGGACTGTCAGATAATGTAAAGGATGTTATGGTGGGATTCCCTGTTCCCTCTGGTCTCAATGATTCTATGTCATTAGCGATTCAAATTGACTGACGTTTGCGTGAGCGGAAAGGTATGCGTGGAATAATGTTGCCTTGTGAGTAGTGTTGAGCGATACGATACCGCAAGTATCGGGTATCGGCCATATTAGCTCTATCGGCCTTTCGATACTTAGTTCCGATATTTTCGTCTTATCGGATACCGGAATCGGGATTGTCACTGTCACTGTCAGTGTCCGTCGGTCGGGTCTGTCAGGAGTCAGCGGCACTTACCTGGCAGAAGATCGCCGGCGGTCACGGGCTGGACTGCTTCATGGCCGCCATCTCTTTCCCCGGCGGTCACATGCAGTTTCTCGCGATAACTGCAGTGACTGCTGGGTAATCCCGGCCGTAAAGCAGTCAGTCCGATGACGTCACCGCCGGGGAAGCAGGTAATCAGCTGTGCTGCGTCGAGATGACAGGCTCTGCCTGTCATTGCGATGTAGCAGAGCTGGATCACCGTGGGACAGTCGTTACTATGGACTGCGTCGGACAGGTGGTATACTGTTGTTTTGTTTTTTTTATTTTTTTACAGGAGATCGATGGCGTCGCAGGAATGAGAGTATAATAAAATTAATGAAAACTGTGTTGTCTCTTTTATTTCATTAAAATACTTTTTTCTTGCTGTCTTTTTTTTTACACATTTAATAACTTTGGGATTAATAATGGATCGGTGTCTTATTGACACCTCTCCATTATTAACGGGCTTATTCTCACCGTGCAATCAACGGTGACATTAACCCCTTATTACCCCACTTGCCACCGCTACAGGGCAGTGGGAAGAGCCGGGTAAAGTGCCACAATTGGCACATCTTTTGATGCGCCAAATGTGGGGCTGCTGTAGCCTGGTATTATCAGGCTGTTGAGGGCCAAAATCCATGGGCCTTGACAGTCTTTTAATACCAGGCCGCAGCAGTCTGCATTTTACTTGGCTGGTTAACACAAATAGGGGGACCCCTACGCCTTTTTTTTTCGAGGGATCCCCTATTTTTGTTAACCAACCAAGCTAAGCAAACTGCTGTGGCCTGGTATTATCAGGCTGGCAAGGTCCATGTATGTTGGCTCCTTAACAGCCTTAAATACCATTCCTCAGCAGCAGGGGCGTACGTATAAATCATGGGGCCCCATAGCAAAAGTCTGAATGTTCCCCACCCCCCCAAAAAAAAAACACAGAGGCATTGTAAATGTAAAGTGCCAGCACAGTGAGGGAAGTTGAGTCGCACAGAGACAGGGGTTTTGGGGTACTCTGCACCGATCACGTCGACTTCTATGGGGGATGTCACGAGTAGCACAGCTCGGTCCGTGACCTGGGCGATCACTGGAATGTGGGATATTTCCAGGGGATGATAGAATGTTCGTGTAGTTTGTCGTGACGCCACCTGTAGTACCTGGTCAGGGTGTCCAGCGCTGCTGTGCAGGTCCTCTGGAAGGGATGGTGTAGTGCAGGTAGGTGAAAAGTCTTCTACAGGTAACACGCTATCCTTCCAGGGCAGATAGATGTGAGATAGAGCAATGGTGCAAAGTGATGTAGCAGAGTGGACTATGCGACGTAGTAAGAAAGCAGGAAACACTTCAAGTTAAACGTTGCATAATAAAATTTTTAATAATAACATTACAAAAGTGCAAATGGCTTATATTATGTGACATGTTTTGTTACTGTTCATACCCTTGATATGTGTTATACATGTGTGTTAATAAATACATATTCAACAAAAGTGCAAATAGCATTAGTGCTGAAGTTCGTGGAGACTTCTTAGGACTACCCCCACCGGGGTAACTTCACAGTGTCCTTTACTTGTGCTTGTGGAGGACCCGCTCCAAACCTCCAACTGTGGTCTTGGGTGGGCTGCAAGACTTTCCTTGAGCAGACCTCACTTTCGGCCACACCAAATGGGTTTTTAGTTTCTGAGGTAGTTGAAAATAGTGCACAGTAAAGTTTTTTGTAAAACCAAGATGGAGCACCGAAGTGCCAACTATTTACAGAAAAGTTTGCGAGCCAGTACAGTTCATGGCTTCAAAGTTCAACATTTTCATTACAGTGAAACACCATTACCCAACCTGGGTATATTAAGGCAACAATAAACTTGTTCTTCTGAACATTCACCCGTCTGGGTACATCAAACCATTACCCAAGATGGGTATATTAAGGCAAAAATAAACTTGTTTTATGAACATTCACCCGTCCGGTACATCTTATAACATCGTCCGGTACATCAATAATTTAACTATTACATACAGAGACCCTGTCCGGGTTATTTAGACTTCTTTGGCTGGCCTCTTCCAGGTACCACCTGGTACTGTTCTGGAGCTTGCCAAACATCCGTGACAGGAGGGTCCACCCAGACCTGATGACGTCGTGTGGCGTGTACAGTGACGTCGTGACCCGCTATCTGGGTCTGTGTGGCCACCTCTTTCGTCTCCCTCCGGGTCTGGAACCCTATGTCCCGGACTGTACGAACCCCAGGGGGCCTAACAGGCGCCGGGTACGGGCCAGCTATCATTATCATGTCCATAGCTGGGCTGCTGAGGAGACCACTGAGGGAGGCTGGGGAGATTTACGGCGTGGGGTGGGCACTTGTGCAGAGGCCTGGTTGGGGGAGGCTGAAGGCTCGTAGGGTCTGTCAGTTTCCTGACACTCTGGGGAGTAGGGGTCGTACCTGGTAACATTTAGGGCGTACCATCCATTGTAACCCCAGTGTCGGGTGTAAGTCACCAAGTCTCCTGGCAACAGGTCCCTCCCGGGTGTCCTTCTGGGAGGTGAGCCTCCACGTCCCGCCGGGTTACAAAAACTTCTAAATAAAGTCCAGGCTCCTGGATGAAGCCCCAACCACCTTTTAACTTAAAGTTCCGTACTGCACCCTTACGCCGCGGCTCCCTCGCCGTACTTTTATCCTTTCTCATACGTGCCTTCTCTGCCAGGTCCTTCTCCAGGTGACGTTGCTGAAGCTTTTGGGATTCTCTCTGCTCCCTTTGTCGCTCTGCTTCCCGCTCCCGACGTCTCCAATCTTCCTCCTGATGCCGGTTGTAATTCTCCTCCACCAGCTGCTCCATGTCTCCACCATCAAATGCCAGCTTACGATGTCCGGTTTGCGGCAGCTCTCCTGGCGCCCGCCAGTCCTGGCGGCACTCACCTGTGGCGGAAGCAGCCGGCTCTGGAACAGATGACGGTCGGGGCTCCGGTACAGGCAGGTAGTGCTCTGGTGCCTGCGCGGCCCTCCTCCATGAGGACGGGTGTCGCTTCTTCTGCCTCAGCGACGGGGGCAGACAGCGGGATCTGGGGTGCTGGTGCGGCGTTTTCTGCAGGAAGTGCTCCACTGTGATACTGGAAACCGGTTCAGATTGCAAGGCTGGGATCCGCACGCTTCTGTACTGGAACGGTGCCTCACTGAGATACTGGCAACCGGTTCAGATTGCAAGGGCTGGGATGCCCGCACGGCCTTCTGTACTGGAACGGGTGCCTCCACTGAGATACTGGCAACCGGTTCAGATTGCAAGGGCTGGGATGCCCGCACGGCCTTCTGTACTGGAACGGGTGCCTCCACTGAGATACTGGCAACCGGTTCAGATTGCAAGGGCTGGGATGCCCGCACGGCCTCCTCTACTGGAACGGGTGCCTCACCTTCCGGTACAGACACTTCAGGGGGTAAGAGGGATTGGCGCCGCTCCAATTGTAGTTTTAGGGCCCGCCAGCTCGCTTCCATCCTGGCGACCTCCTCCCGGTGCCGGGCCAGGTCTCTCAGGGTATCCTCCGCTTCTTCCAGCGTAGGAGGGTTTCCAGGCCGGGTGCCAAACGGTGGCTCCGTGGCGATCGGGTCGCTTCCGTGGGGGGAGAGCTCTGACTCCTCCATCCCTTCCCACTTCTGCTCACGTCCATTCGCCATCTCAGCAAAGTCACATGTGTCATTAGCATCAGGAGAGGCGACATCTTTTGTAGGGAGGCGGGACCTTCGCGTTCGTTTACGCCCACTGAGGAGGATGAGGAGGCGGAACTCCAGAGCTGTGGGGCATGATCTTACATTGCAGTAACATTTAGAGTGTGCGGACATCGTTTTCGCGCCACGGAGTGAGTGTACGCCCACGAGAGCACCCCCTTATTCTTCACCTGTGCCTCGTGGCGCAGATATGACGGAAAAATGGCAAATACAGTCTATGATGATTTTTGCAATTCTCAAGCAAAAAAACAGTTCAATTAAGGCACACAGGACTCGCTTATAGCGAGCTTCTGAATCCTGTTCGCTGGGTGCGATGCAACATCTCTGTGGCGACTGGACCCTCGGGTGCTTCTGTCTTTTCACAAATGCCGGCTTTACCCGGCAATTGAATCAAAGGCTATTTTACTATGTAGAAGTGAATAAACTATAAATATATGTATATATATATGTCACAATGACATGTATATATATATATATATATATGTATTCTAAGTGTGTATATTTTGTGTTTACAAGGAAAGAAAGTGTTTTTTTAGTTGCGATATTTTGTTCCCATAGACTTACATGGGACTTCCGGTATCGGAATCGGATATCGACGATATTTAGTGATATCGGCGATACCATTCCTATCCGATATTTTTAGATATCGAGCAGTATCGCTCAACACTACTTGTGAGCCTGCTTCTGAATCCATGCAGTATGATAGAGTGGTTTCTGGGACACAGCGTCATGAATTTCGAAAGCGCAATGGGTTATGTTTCTACTGTGGTGATGCCTCTCATGCTATTTCAGTCTGCCCTAAACGGGGAAGACGTTTTGCACGCTCAGTTGTCTTGGGTAGTGTTCAGACTAAGTTTTTATTAACTGTTACCTTGATATGCTCTCTGTCCTCATTTTCTGCTCAGGCTTTTGTTGATTCTGGAGCAGCTATTAACCTGATGGATTTTGATTTTGCTAAACGTTGTGGGTTTCCCTTGATACCCCTACGGAAGTCTATTCCCCTACTGGGGATCGATTCTACCCCTTTCGCTGAGAATAAACCTCAGTTCTCTACTCAGGTGATAATGAGAGTAGAACCTGATCATCAGGAGAGTTGCACATTTTTGGTTCTGTATAATCTGCATGACATTATCGTACTGGGTTTCCCTTGGTTACAGTCTCATAATCCTGTTTTGGATTGGAAATCTGTGTCTGTTACCAGTTGGGGCTGCCAATGTGTTAATACCAACACTCCTGTTTTTTCTGCCTCCCCCCAGGCTCAGGATGTTCCTGACTTTTGATTGATTTTTCTGATGTGTTTAGCGAAAGTAAATCTCTATCCTTGCCCCCCCATAGGAGCTATGACTGCGCTATTGAATTAGTGCCTGGTAGTAAATTCCCTAAAGGTCGCCTTTTTAACTTGTCTGTACCTGAACATGACGCTATGCGGTCTTATATCAAGGAGTCATTGGAGAAGGGTCATATCAGACCATCCTCTTCACCCTTGGGTGCCGGTTTTTTCTTTGTGGCCAAAAAGGATGCTTCATTAAGGCCGTGTATTGATTATCGTCTCTTGAACAATATTACTGTGAAATATCAATATCCTTTACCCTTGATCTCTGATCTGTTTTCCAGGGTGAAAAACGCTACTTGGTTTACCAAGCTTGACCTCAGGGGGGCATATAACCTTATTCGCATTAAGCACGGGGATGAATGGAAGATGGCATTTAATACCCCTGAAGGGCATTTTGAGTACCTTGTGATGCCCTTTGGGCTCACTAATGCTCCTTCTGTCTTCCAGTCCTTCATGAATGACATTTTCAGGGATTTTGTGGATAAATTTCTGATTGTTTATTTGGATGATATCTTGATGTTTTCCAATGACTGGGACTCTCATGTAAAACATGTTCGGACTGTGTTCCAGATTTTGAGAGAGAATGCTCTGTATGTGAAGGGATCAAAGTGTCTTTTTGGCGTTCAGAGGATCTCATTTCTGGGATTCATTTTGTCCCCATCTGTTATTGAAATGGACCCGGTCAAAGTTCAGGCCATCTGTGATTGGGTCCAACCTACTTCATTAAAGGCTCTTCAAAGATTCTTGGGTTTTGCCAATTTTTATCGTAAATTTATTGGTAATTTCTCTGTTATTGTTAAACCATTAACTGATTTGACCAAGAAGGGTTCTGATGTGGTGAATTGGCCTCCTGAGGCAGTCTCTGCATTTCAGGAACTTAAGCAGAGATTCACTTCTGCTCCTGTTCTACGGCAGCCTGATGTTTCTCTACCATTTCAGGTGGAGGTTGATGCCTCTGAAATTGGGGCAGGTGCCGTTTTGTCCCAAAGAGATCCAGAGACCTCTAAAAGTAACCCTTGTGCCTTTTTCTCTCGAAAATTTTCTCCCACTGAACGTAATTATGACGTGGGTAATCGGGAGTTATTAGCCATGAAGTGGGCTTTTGAAGAGTGGAGACATTGGCTGGAGGGAGCCAAACATCAGGTGGTGGTCCTTACGGACCATAAGAATCTAGTTTATCCGGAATCTGCCAAGCGACTTAATCCTAGACAGGCCAGGTGGGCCTTGTTTTTCACACGTTTTAATTTTGTGGTTTCATTTCTTCCTGGCACTAAAAATGTTAAGGCGGATGCCCTCTCGAGGAGTTTCCTGTCGGACTCTCCTGAGTTTTCTGATCCTTCTGTTATTTTGAAAGAGGGTGTAGTTCTTTCCGCCATCTCGCCCAATTTGAGACTGGCTCTGGAGGGGTGTCAGGAGGATAAGCCCGAGCGCTGCCCTGTTGGGAAATTGTTTGTCCCGGACCAGTGGAAAAAGAGTGTAATGTCTGAGATTCATTGTTCCGCGTTGTCCGGTCATCCCGGAATTTTTGGTACCAGAGACTTGGTTAGTCGGTCTTTTGGTGGTCTACCTTGTCTCGTGATGTCAGGGAGTTTGTGCAGTCCTGCGGGACTTGCTCTCGCTCCAAGCCTTGCTCTCGTTCTAGTGGTTTGTTGATGCCATTACCTGTGCCCAAGAGACCATGGACCCATATCTCTATGGATTTCATTTCCAACCTCCCTGTTTCTCAGAGAATGACCGTCATCTGGGTGATTTGCGATAGGTTTTCCAAGATGATACATCTTGTGCCATTACCTAAGTTGCCTTCCTCCTCTGAATTGGTGCCTTTGTTCCTTCAGCACGTGGTTCGTTTACACGGCATTCCTGAGAACATTGTGTCTGACAGAGGAGTCCAGTTTGTTTCCAGATTTTGGAGGACCTTTTGTTCTAAAATTGGTGTTCAATTGTCTTTCTCCTCGGCGTTTCATCCTCAGACCAATGGTCAAACTGAGAGAACAAACCAGACATTGGAGACTTATCTAAGATGCTTTGTGTCTGCTGATCAGGATGACTGGGTCTCTTTTTTGCCTTTGGCTGAGTTTGCTCTTAATAATAGGGCTAGCTCTGCCACTTTGATGTCTCCATTTTTCTGTAATTCTGGGTTTCACCCTCGATTTTCTTCAGGTCAGAGGAGGCTTCTGTCTGTCCAGGTGTTGACTCTGTTGTGGAGCGTATGCAACAGATTTGGGACCAGGTAGTGGAGAGGTTGCCCTCTCTCAGGAGTGGGCCCAGCGGTTTACTAACCGGCATAGGACTGATGGTCCTCGGTTTAAAGTGGGGGACTTGGTCTGGTTGTCCTCAAGAAATATTCCTATGAGAGTAGCATCTCCTAAATTTAAGCCTAGTTCATTGGACCTTATAAGATCATGGAGATTCTTAATCCTGTTTCTTTTCGTTTGCTTCTCCAGGGACATTTAAGATCCATAACGTGTTCCACAAGTCCTTGTTGAAGAGGTTTGTTGAGCCAGTGTTTCCTACTACTGTGCCTCCTGACTCTGTTTTGGTTGAGGGCAATCTGGAGTATGTGGTTGAGAAAATATTGAATTCTCGTTTTTCTAGACGGAAACTCCAGTATTTGGTTAAATGGAGAGGTTATGGTCAGGAAGACAATTCTTGGGTGTTTGCTTCGGACATCCATGCTAGGAGACTCATCCGTGCGTATCATAGAACTCATCCTGACCTACCTGGTTGCTCAAATGAGGGTTCGGTGACCCCTCCTCAAGGGGGGGGTACTGTTGTGAATAGGCTGGAGATGAGTTCTGAGCAGAAGCTCCCTCTGGTGGTTACAAACGGTACTGGACTGTCCAGTGAAGATTGTGAGGATTGGGAATCAGGTGTTACTGACTGGTCTTATATAAGGGAGTCGCCTTCCCATCAGGGTTGCCGGTGATCAATTGTTCTGATCTCAATCCTTGATTCCTGTTTCCTTGGTAGCCTGCTGTGTCGTGTCTGAATCTCCTGCTTACAGATAAGACATTTTCTTCTTTTTGTTTTTGTGCTTGATTTTTGTATTTTGTTCTGCACTTCGGTGGGGGCCTTCAGGGTCCCCTCTGGGGGCTTTTGCCTCTTAGTTCAGTTCAGCCACTGATGTTTGTACATTTGCTTTTTCCAGTTTTTTCAGTGGCTGCTGTTTTGTTTTTGGTTACACCAGAGAACTAATTTTCTAGACGGATACTCCAGTATTTGGTTAAATGGAGGGTTATGGTCAGGAAGACAATTCTTGGGTGTTTGCTTCTGGACATCCATGCTAGGAGATCATCCGTGGTATATGAAATTTGACTGACCGATGGTTGCTCAAATGAGGCGTTCGGTGACCCCTCTCACGGGGGGGGTACTGTTGTGCATAGTTGAAATGAGATTGAGCAGAAGAAGCTCCTCTGGTGGTACAAAACGGTACTGGA
>JARQOD010014049.1:0-12115 GCA_033576555.1 Oophaga sylvatica
ACATGTGTTCCCTTTACAGGATATAACATTAATCTCCCAGATTTGGATGATTCTCTAACAATACATGGCCTAAAAATCGAGAAGTCGTCATGTTCCAGTTATGGCTGAGGGGATTCTCTCAATTATAACTAATCTATGGACCTGATGAGCAAGAAAGTCAGAAACCAATAAAA
The DNA here is from genome assembly GCA_033576555.1 of Oophaga sylvatica. Taxonomy (NCBI): domain Eukaryota; kingdom Metazoa; phylum Chordata; class Amphibia; order Anura; family Dendrobatidae; genus Oophaga; species Oophaga sylvatica. The sequence continues at coordinate 174 of JARQOD010014049.1, forward strand.
TGTGATGGATAATGGGTAAATCATTGTCATTTCTGTAATTGAAGATAAATCCCGTCACATCCTATATATCTCTTTACTATTGGAATAAATGCTGTAAAATTTGGACATCTCCTAATCTGAGGGGTTCACTATTTATTTTCAACCTGCTTGTATTATACAGAATAAAGACTCCTTAATGAATAAACAATAAATGAGAACTAGATGATAGAAGAGAATGAAGGACACGACAAGAGATGACATAGAGCCGACTTACCTCTCTCCACCGTCTGCAACTGTGAAATGGAATGTTGGCTCTGCAGCTCCTTACAGAATGTGTGTGATGTCATAATGCAAGGGGGCGGAGCCAGAAACCTCAACATTCCGTGACATCATCAGCAGGAGCAGCAGTTGTTATTTAAAGAGACCAGAGCAGGCCATACAACCAATTCATTACCGTATAGAAAGAGACCAGAGCAGGCCATACAACCAATTCACTACCGTATAAATGAAATTGACTCTAATTATCCACCTTGACCTCTTAAAACTTTTATAAAATGCCCCAGTGCCATTATTGCCATACAATGTAATTCCAGAGTAGTTTTTAATGATTTGAACAGTGATAAATCAACAATAATAACCCATATATCCCAGTGTTACAGAAGATTAGATTACATGGATGTTTGGATGGGGATATGGACATGCTACTGTCGGATAAATGGCCAGTAAATAGGAGAGGCCACTGTAGACAATGTTACAAAATACCAGGGTTGGCTATTAATTTTCCCAAGGAGCAACATGAGAGACTGTAACATATTAATTACAATTATTATTTTATATTAATTAGTGTCTCAAGAGATAGATGATGAAACACATTTGCCAACAAGTGATGTTATTAAGTCAAGTCAGGAGGACAAGAGTATGGAAGTGGAGGATGAGGTTTGAACGATGAAGTCACTGACCCAATATGGGAAGGTGCCATACAGAGCGAGGACAGCAGAGGATGAGGAATCCACAGCATCGCAATAGGCAGGAAGAGGCAGTTGTGTTGCCTGAGTGTGAAGGCGGGTGTCATAGGGTTACCGCAACGGATTGGAGTCAGAAGACCGCAGTATCTGGTCGCCCCTACCACGCAGAGAATAAGAACTTCTCCAGTGTATTAAATGTGTTTGTTTTTTCCAGCAGAACAGGGGTTAATCGGCCATATTGGAAAGCTCCTACATTTAGCTGCGCTCGGTTAGCCACTCCTTTTCCCTATAAAATCTGAGCTTGATTACCAAGTCATTGTCAGAGTTAGCAATAGCTACATTGATCTTGGAGTGGGAGAAACTGGTGTTGTGAAGGAGTGCTGAAGGAGTTTATTAGCGACTGTTGCCTGGTTTGTACTCTTGGAAATTCCATATCCTTTCCCGCTTTACTTTCTTCCCCCTCCCTACACACCCTGGTGAATACCTCTGTTATTTGTGAGTGTATATTTTGGTGTGCGGAGATTTCATTTTACACTTGTCTTTGTCCCCCTGTCTGTTGGGTTGGTGTACTGCGGTACACAGTGGTGCCTCTCTTCCCTGGGTGGGGGAAGGGGACAGACGAAGGGCTGTTATAGGAGATAAGGCAAGGGTGGAGGCCCCGGCATCTTCACCATCTGAACTATTCCGTGGAACAGGGCGAGCTAGGGCGTCCTCTAGTATAAGGACCAGGAATGGTGCCCCCTAGTCCCAGGTCACCCGTCAGACGAATCGTGACAGCAGGCAACTAGTCCCAAGAGCACCCACACGCAGAAAGGGGTTTCGTTTTTCTGTTTCTTTGCTATACTTTGCACCTATCTTCTGTTTGTAATTAGGAAGTAGGTAGTATATTTGGTAACAATACTTCCTTTATTCTTTGCTTGTTATTTCATTATTTACTCAGTCTGGGATCTTTCCTTTATTCAGCACACTACTCCTCTTGTACACTGTGTGCAGAATTATTAGGCAAGTTGTATTTGAGAGTATTCTTTTTATTATTGAACAACAACTAAGTTCTCAATCAACCCAAAAGACTCATAAATATCAAAGCTTAATATTTTTGGAACTTGGAGTGGTTTTTTTTTTAGATTTGGCTATCTTAGGAGGATATCTGTTTGTGCAGGTAACTATTACTGTGCAGAATTATTGGGCAACTTAATAAAAACCAAATATATAACTGTTAGAGTTAAATTCAGTATTTCTTCTCAAGGCCTTGGGAAGCTGAGGCATAGCAGAAGGGAAGATAAGAAAGGAATGTTCCTTCATTGATAACACTCCCCTGACATAAAGAGATACTCTGTGCTGGGAGCGAAAATCAGGGGCTAAAGGCAAAGATGGAAAGTTTGGTTAGAAAACAGTATGTTACGTGCTAAGTTGTATTAACTGCCATATATGGTAATTCCGCTTCCTGCTTCAGGGGTGTATATAAGCCCCTTCATTAGCAATAAAGAGTAGAGTATATTGACCCACCCTTTGGTTTGTGTCTTATTCTCTCTGGTACCACATTCCGAGGAGGAAAGGGTTAACAAGATAACAGCGACGACAACTGGCGCCCGAACAGGGGACTGAGTTAATCTACTCTGAGGAAGCCCGACCGGTCCGGAGACGTGGGATGAGCGGAGCCTTCTGTTGGTGATATACATACAGCGCTGGGGTAAGAATACTTATTATATTCTACCCAAAATCTATATCACTGTATAGTGGACTCCCTCCTCCCCGAGCGGTCGGCTTTCCAGGTAATTCACAGGTATTCCTGGCTCAGGTCCCTTTGAACCAGTAGACCTTCAGATTAATTGTCAGTCCTGCCTTTCCTCCTTTGAATAATGACAGTATGGATCCAATGATTGTGTTGTGGTTTTGTCTTGGTGTCTGTGTGATTGGATTGTTCATTTGGTTGGCGTACAAATATTGAAGAGCGAGCAGTGAAATGGTTCAGAAACCTTTGTGGCCCATTGTCTAAGTGACGCAACTGTCTTGGTGACAGAGTCTTGGTGACGCAATTGTCTTGGTGACAAACTTGTCTTGGTGACAAGAGAATCTCTTCTAGGTGAGGAGATATATAAAAAATGGGGGACCAAAAATGCCAAGGAAGGCATTTCTGCTAAAGATTTAGTTGTGCGCAGAGATTGTGAAAAGCAGGCATGAATGAAAACGGAGAATTGAACAGTGATAAATGGAAAAAGGTTCTTTAACTCACATCATGGATGGTTGAGAGACAAAGGACTGTTGAAAACAGTGAACCTGTGGATGAGTGCGTGTGATTACTTAGAAGAAAAGACTGAAGAATTAGGAGACGGACGTTACAGACTGACAAAAACAGGGATGACTGATTTACCCTCCTGTCTGCCTCCCCTGGACAGTAGTGTTATACAGACCATGGAGCCCTACAGAGCAGTTGGCTCTAATAAAGCAACTAGACAGGATCTGCAAGCGCTTAGAAGAAGGGAAATTGGCAGATGAAGTTAGATACGATAGACTGATAGATAAGACATACAAGTGCTATGTGTGTAGGACCACACCTGACAATGCAGAAGTCAGTGACAGCAAGCAGAGATAAGTGCTGGCAGCAGCGAGATGGTATTTTGCTTTAGACCAAGGTCATTCTACAGATAAGGAAACTGCAGGTTGAGGGAGAGAGGACACACGAACTACGCAGTGGTTTGACCAGCCCCTCCCGTCGGGTATTCGTGAGGATGCACAGGGTTTTAGTCAAATTTGTTGAATAGGTTTTTAGAATAGACACAGTACGTAAGAATCGAAGGTCAGAGTATGTGAGAAGCAAATAGACAGGCAGAGAAAGGAAGTTACACTAGAGGACAGAGTTCAGGGAAAGAGCCAAAAGATTATTTCTGGGCTCTAAGAAAAACTTGGGTGGAAATGGGTTTTGTCCCAGAAAACAAGACTAGTGAGAGGGTTCTGGCAAGTTTTATATGAATGGGTTAAAAAAAAGGAAGTGACAAAGAAAAGCTGAAAGTAAGTAGACCAGATTGGAGATCAGTTAAAGCAGAGGATCTAGCCAGAATAGCACAAGGGGCACAACATGATTTAGCGCAGGCAAAAAGAGGAGCAAGGATACATGATGTAGGTACTCGTCCTGCAAACAACAGGGAGAGGAGACGTGTGCCAGGAGATGGACAGAAATTGTGCTACGGGTGTAAGAAACCAGGACATTTCAGGAGGATTGCAGAACTAATCCATATCCAGCCTGTCCAACTAATCCATATCCAAATGACCCGCCTGCAGGAGGCCCCCAAGACCAATTAGCGCCGCACCCATAGGATAATGGTAGCTTGCACATGAACCCCTTGTCTCCCTACCCCCCACTCCTAATTGCACAGTGCAGGTGAACACCAGGGGGATATGAGGTTGAGTTCCAAGTGGACACGGGGGCAGACAATTCAGTAATTACAGAAGAGGACTGGCCATTTGGGAAAAGTGATTTCTCCCACCATGTTATAGCGACTCCTTATAACTCTCCATCTATCCTGCTCCCCGTCACTAAAAGATTCCCCTGCAAATTCAAGGAACCACTGTACACACACAGTTAATGGTATCACCACGGGGTCAATGTAATTTTTTAGGAAGTGATGTATTGTCTCAATTGCAAGCATATATTGAGTATCATCTTGATGGAACTGTCACTATGACACCAGGATTGAAGCAGAGCACTCTTTGTAAAATCATGTCGCTAGACGTTGCTAGTATAGAGGACACAAATGAATTTCCTTCAATGTTAGAAGGTGTGATACCGCATGATTTCTGGGCTTCAGATAAAACAGATGTGGGCAGATTAAGGGTGCAGCCAGTCATGGTCAAATTAAAGCCAGGTGCAATTCTGCCCAACAGAGACAGTATCCTCTTAGTTCAGCTCAAGAGACGGCTATAGCTCAGCAGATTACAGAAACTGGTAGCAAGTGAGGTTAAAACCTAGCCCCCACCTTCGGCAGCAGGCCTGCAGCTAGGTTCCTTATCAGCAGCCTTAACAGAAAAAAAAAACTCCAGCTTCCCCTTCAACTACGAGATTTAACTCTCTATGTATTGGCTGGTACAGTATATATATATATATATATTATACACTTTTGTTCCAGATATCTCAGGAAGCTGCTTGGTTCACAGTTATTGATTTTGCCAATGTTATTTCTACAATATGTTGATGACTTACTGATTTGTACCCCCTCCAGGAAACAGTGCCGCAGTGCAACGATATCACTCATGTTGTTTTTGTACCAAGCTGGATGTAAAGCGTCAAAGGATAAACTGCAATTCTGTAAATCTTCAGTTATCTTTTTGGGACATTGCATTACACCAGGGGCGCGACATCTGACCAGCGCTCGCAAAGAAGCTGTACAGAATTTTCCTATGCCTGTTAATGTTGCCGCTCTTAGGACATTTCTTGGACTGGTTTCCTACTGCAGACAGTGGTGACATGCTGTATCAATCCTCATGCAGCCTCTCTATGACTGTATCACCATTGTGCCTTTTAAACTAACTCCTGAAGGTATAGACTGTTTTTATTCTCTCAAAAACAGGATTGTGGCAGCTCCAGCGCTAGGAACCCCCAACTATGAACTACCATTCACCCTGTATCTCCACGAACAGCAGGGACACGCGGCAGGAGTATTGACTCAGTTACATGGTGACAATCAAAGGCCTGTAGCCTATTTCAGTGGAAGACTAGATGCAGTGGCTAGAGGTGCCCCGTCCTGTGTACGGGCAGTACATGCTGTAGGACTATTGCTCCACAAATCGTCAGACATCGTGCTTGATCATCCACTGACAGTACTTACACCTCATGATGTATATACCATACTGAACCAGGTGCAACCGGCACACCTTTCAGCTGCACGTCACCTTCGATTGCAATGTGCACTTTTAATGCCTCCAAATGTTTCTTTGCAGAGATGTACCACACTTAATCCTGCCAAATTGTTACCTCTCTCGGATCTAAAGGAGGGGTCAGGTCAGGTATTGTACAAAGAAGATCCAAGAGAGGAGATTCCTTATGATTGTGTTCAGCTTATGGCACAGGAAACAGTAGGCCTACCCACAGTGTTTGAAACTGAAAGACTTAATGCTGATTTTGAATTTTTTATAGATGGATCTCGCCACCAAGATGACTCAGGTACCTTCCACACTGGATATGCCATCGTCTCCCTGAATGCAGTGATCAAAGCAGAACCAATGCTCCCACATCAGTCGGCCCAGGAGGCTGAACTTAAGGCTCTGACCGAGGCCTGTAAGATAGCTGAAGGTAGAATTGTTAACACCTACACAGATTCTAGATACGCATTCGGTATAGCTCATGATTTTGGTCCAATTTGGAAATCTAGAGGATTCCTGACGGCAGCAGGACATCCCATTAAAAATGCTGACGCAGTCCAGCAGTTAATTGATGCATTACAATTACCAAAAGAGGTAGCTGTCATAAAAGTTAAAGCACATACCAGATGCACTGATCAGGTGAGTAAGGAAACGCAATGGCCGATGCAGCAGCAAAAACAGCAGCCAGTAGACCACTCCAAGGGGTAACGATGCACCAGGTAAGCGCTCCCAAAAATCCCTTTGTGTCGGAGGATGCCTTAGCCCAGATGCAGGCTCAGGTGCGCCAGGAGGAAGTAGAAAAGTGGGAAAAAGAAGGTGCATGTCTGAATGCAGCAACTGGGGTATGGGGAAGAGGGATGCGCCGATGCCTTCCAAGAGTGTTGTACCCTGCGGTCACCCAGATGTTACATGGGCCAACCCACCAGTCCAAAACTGCTGTAATGAGCATGATGCAGAAGCATTGGGTGGCACCAGGCTTTTCCACCTGTATAGAAGGTTTGATCCAGGGATGCATGGTATGTGCTACACATAATCAGGGAAGGGTAGTCAAGACACCACCCAAACACGCCCCTCGGCCCCTCTATCCTTTCCAGAGACTGCAGATTGATTATATTCAGCTGCCAAAATCAGGATCATGGGAGTATGGGTTGGTGTGTTTTGATTTATTCTCAGGTTGGCCGGAGGCTTTCCCGATTGCCAAGGCTACGGCTGCAGCAACCGCAAAGAAGCTGCTTGCGGAGGTGGTGTGCAGGTATGGAGTACCAGAGGTGATCGAAAGTGACAGAGGTGCACATTTCACAGGTGAAATAATGAATGAAGTCTTGACAGCTCTGGGAATTCAACAAGCTTTTCATACCCCATATCATCCACAAAGCAGTGGAAAAGTAGAAAGACTAAATGGGACATTGAAGTTAAAAATCCAAAAGGCCATGGCTGAAACAGGGAAATCTTGGCCTGAATGTTTACCATTAGCCCTATACTCAGTAAGGTACACTCCAAATAGAAAAACTGGACTTTCTCCGTATGAAGTACTATTTAGCAAAGTGCCTAGCTTAGGATGTTTCTTTCCCAAGCACTGGAAATGAGTAACCATGTATTAAGCTCATATGTAAGGGATTTGCATAAAAGACTCAAAAAAGTACATGATAATGTCTTCAGTTCTCTTCCAGATCCGAACCAGGATCCTGGGAGTCACAGCCTGCAGCCCAGAGACTTGGTAGTCATTAAAAGACATGTGAGAAAGAGTCTGGATCCGAGATTTGATGGACCTTTCCAAGTTCTACTGACGACAAGTACCGCAGTCAAGCTACAAGGCAAAGAAACTTGGATCCACGCATCGCATTGTAAGAAGATCCTTGGAGAGCCTCCAGAAGAGGAATGATGCTACTAATGACATTTGCTTGCATCCTTGCAGTAAGGGATGCTTGGAACAGATTTAGCCGTGTAAATGGTGATGATAACAGGTTCATTAGACACCACTTAGCTTTAGTGAATGGACTGAAAGAACAAAACCAAAACTGTTGCAAACTGTTGGATTTGTATATTACATAAACGATCTGCAGACAATAGACCTCGCCCAAAAGGGAGACCACACATAGTGGAGATGGGGATAGCAAATAAATTTTTCAGTGCATTATTTATCTACCCTATGATAACTCAGACGTGGGATAAGTTGGTAGAATCCACAGATTACCTAGATGATCAAATATGGGATATTTTAGATATCATGAATGGGTCCCTTGCAGTACAGAACCAGCTAATTATTGTTACTAACCAACATACCCTCGTGTTAGATTACCTGACTGCAGCTCAAGGAGGGATGTGCCAGATTATTGGACCTGCATGTTGCCATTATATTGATAATTCTAGTGTTTTAACCCTTAAACATAAGCTAGAGGATGTCATAAAGTTAAGGAAACTATATGATGAGGCAAATCTGAAGAATCAAGATTCATGGTGGGCAAATACTTTCTCCTTTCTTAACCCCGCAAATTGGTTCAAAGGCATAGGGGGATGGCTGACTGGGATAATACAAGCTGGCCTACAGGTTTTATTGATATGTCTTGCTATCTATTTAGTTTTTAAAATTTGTTTGATGTGTATTAGACGATGTACTAGGACAAAGAGGAGATATGAAGATGTGTATTGATCAAATGAAGGAAAAAAGGAGGGGATGTTAGAGTTAAATTCAGTATTTCTTCTCAAGGCCTTGGAAGCTGAGGCATAGCAGAAGGGAAGATAAGAAAGGAATGTTCCTTCATTGATAACACTCCCCCTGACATAAAGAGATACTCTGTGCTGGGAGCGAAAATCAGGGGCTAAAGGCAAAGATGGAAAGTTTGGTTAGAAAACAGTATGTTACGTGCTAAGTTGTATTAACTGCCATATATGGTAATTCCGCTTCCTGCTTCAGGGGTGTATATAAGCCCCTTCATTAGCAATAAAGAGTAGAGTATATTGACGCACCCTTTGGTTTGTGTCTTATTCTCTCTGGTACCACATTCCGAGAGGAAAGGGTTAACAAGATAACAGCGACGACATAACCATCTCACATGTTTATATACACCAGGTAGACCAATATAACAACACAAAATTTAGAAATAAACATTTCTGACATTCAAAAAAAAAAATCAGTGACCAATATAGTCACCTTTCTTTACGATGACACTCAAAAGCCTTTCATCCATACATTCTGTCAGTTGCTTGTTCTGTTTACAATCAACATTGCGTGCAGCAGCCACCACAGCATCCCAGACACTGTCCCGAGAGGTGTACTGTTATTCCTCCCTGTAGATCTCACATTTTATGAGGGACCACAGGTTCTCTATGGGGTTCAGATCAGATGAACAAGAGGGCCATGTCATTATTTTTTCTTCTTTTAGATCTTTACTGGGCAGCCACGCTGTGGAGTATTTGGATACATGTGATGGAGCATTGTCCTGCATGAAAATCATGTTTTTCTTGAACGATACTGACTTCTTTCTGTACCACTGCTTGAAGAAGGTGTCTTTCAGAAACTGGGAGTTGAGCTTCACTCCATCCTCAACCAGAAAAGGTCCCACAAGTTCATCTTTGATGATACCAGCCCATACCAGTACCCCACCTCCACCTTGCTGGCGTCTGAGTCGGAGAGGAGCTCTCTGCCCTTTACTGATCCAGCCTCGAGCCCATCCATCTGGCCCATCAAGAGTCACTCTCATTTCCTCAGTCCATAAAACCTTTGAAAAATCAGTCTTAAGATATTGCTTGGCCGAGTCTTAACGTTTTATCTTATGTTTCTTGTTCAAAGGTGGTCTTTTATCAGCCTTCCTTACCTTGGCCATGTCCCTGAGTATGGCATACCTTATGCTTTTTGATACTCCAGTAACGTTGCAGCTCTGAAATATGGCAAAACTGGTGGCAAATGGCATCTTGGCAGCTTCACGCTTGATTTTCCTCAATTCATGGGCAGTTATTTTGCACCTTTTTTTTATCAACACACTTCTTGTGACCCTGTTGGCTATTTGCCATGAAATGCTTGATTGTTCGGTGATCACGCTTCAAAAAATTTGCAATTTTAAGACTGCTGTATCCCTCTGCAAGACATCTCACAATTTTTTCAGTCTGTCAAATCTCTCTTCTGACCCATTTTGCCAAAGGAAAGGAAGTTGCCTAATAATTAAGCACCCCTTATATAGGGTGTTGATGTCATTAGACCACACCCCTCCTCATTACAGAGATGCAAATCACCTTATTTACATAATTGGCAGTTGGCTTTCAAGCCTATACAGCTTGGAGCAGGACAACATGTATAAAAAGGATGATGTGATTAAAATACTCATTTGCCTAATAATTCTGCACACAGTGTAGGTAATTCCCATTGTGTAGAAGGAAAAAAGAAATGCCTCACCATGCAATAAGTCATGTGGCTGCTCTCATTAGGTATGTGTAGATCCAGTAACTGTTCACTACTGGTGATAGATACATAAGAAAAGAAGGAAGCACATCATAGAATAAAATAAAATAAAATTCAAGTCAAGTTTATTCCATCCAGATTAAAAATTAGGACATTTGTGCTACAAGATTATTTTACGACTTGTTGTACTGTTGGTTTTTTATTTTTTCTTTATTACAGAAAATCGAGGGCATTGTAACGGGTCTGGGAGGCGGAACCTCTGAGCTTTATTATACAAGGAGGCTTTCCTTGTAAAGGAGCGGGTGGCGCCCGGGGAGACGGACAGGAAGTCACTGCAAGTGACGGGGGCAGTCTCTGGACAGACAGGTGGGAGGTCACGGCAAGTGACCGGGGCAGTCTCTGGATAGACAGGCGGGTAGTCACGGCAAGTGACCGGGCAGTCTCTGGGTAGACAGGCAGGTAGTCACGGCAAGTGACCGGGGCAGTCTCTGGATAGACAGGCGGGTAGTCACGGCAAGTGACCGGGGCAGTCTCTGGGTAGACAGGCAGGTAGTCACGGCAAGTGACCGGGGCAGTCTCTGGATAAACAGGCGGGTAGTCACGGCAAGTGACCGGGGCAGTCTCTGGGTAGACAGGCAGGTAGTCACGGCAAGTGACCGGGGCAGTCTCTGGATAAACAGGCAGGCAAGGGGCCGGGGCAGTCTCTGAATAGACAGGTATATACGACCTGAGATGGTGGAGCCTCCCGGTAGGCTAGCAGGCAGATGACAGATGAGCGCCCCCAAGTGAGCAGGCGAGAGTTTCTGGAATAGCCGATGGACACCGCAGGTGATGGCCGAACCTCCAGGTAGGCTTGCAGGCAGATGGCAGATGAGCGCCCCCAAGTGAGCAGGCGAGAGTCTCTGGAATAGCCGATGGACACCGCAGGTGATGGCCGAATCTCCAGGTAGGCTTGCAGGCAAATGGCAGATGAGCGCCCCCAAGTGAGCAGGCGAGAGTCTCTGGAATTGCCGATGGTCACCGCATGTGACGGCCGAACCTCCAGGCAGGCTTGCGGGCAGGTAGCAGACAGCAAACTGGCAGGAAACAGGCAGGTAACTGGTAACGGACCCTGAGGGCTAAAGCAGAGTAGTGAACAGTGCAATAACAACATTGCTCGGGCACCTCCATTAAGGAGGAAGTACTTTATATAGGGTGGAGTCCTCCGGCATTGGCCGGGGACCTTTTTGAAAGATGCGCGCGGCCCCTTTAAGAGCGGGGGAGTGCGCGGGCGCGCGCCCTACGTCCAGTAGCAGGGAAGGAGCGCGCGGCCCCAGCAGGGCGGAAGGAGGACGCTGAGCGCGGGTAAGGGGGGAGACGTCCCTGCCTGGCAGAGGACGCTGTCGCAGGGGAACAGCGTCCCTGCCTGGCAGAGGGCAGGGACGCCGGCGCTACAGTACCCCCCCTTTAGGCCCCCCCTTTTTTAGGCCAGAAAGAAATTTAGCTAGGATGAGAGGGGCATGGATGTTCTCCCGAGGCTCCCACGTTCTCTCCTCAGGACCAAACCCCTTCCAATCCACCAGAAAATAGGTCTTTCTTCCTATGCTTTTGGTGGCCAGAATGTTCTCTACCTCAAATTCGTCTTCAGCAGACACTGGAGCAGGAGGTGTACCTGTAGACTTGACAAAAGAGTTAAGTACCACCGGTTTGAGGAGAGATACATGGAAGGAGTTAGGAATCCGCAAATTGGCCGGGAGTTTCAATTT